>VUQJ01030300.1:0-10011 GCA_015108635.1 Andinoacara biseriatus
TTTCCTTCGAAGGGTGGCTGGCCTCTCCCTTAGGGATAAGGTGAGGAGTGCAGCCATCTGAGAGGGACTCAGAGTAGAGCCGCTGCTCCTCCACATCGAAACAAGCCAGTTGAGGTGGCTCGGGCATCTGATTAGGATGCCTCCTGGCCGCCTCTTGGGTGAGGTGTTCTGGGCATGTCTCACTGGGAGGAGGCCCCGGGGTAGACCCAGGACACGCTGGAGAGATTATATCTCTCGGCTGGCCTGGGAACGCCTTGGGGTCCCTCCTGATGAGCTGGTGGAGGTGGCTGGAGAGAGCGAAGTCTGGGCTTCTCTGCTTAGGCTCATGCCCCCGCGACCCGGCCCCGGATAAGCGGAAGACAATGGATGGATGGGCTGAATATGTCAGCAGCTGAGACTTTTACTCACTATGCGACTCAGCACTTAACTCTGCTCTGTAACATTATGTGGTCTGTCACTTGATGGCTGAGCTGCTGTGGTTCCTAAATGCTTTCCTTTTGCAATAATAGCACTTAGAGTTGATCATGGAAGATCTAGAAAGGAGAAATTTCTCAAACTGACTGTTGCAATGGTGGCATCTTATTACAGTACCATACTCGCATTCAGTGATCTCCTTAGAATGACCCATTCTTTCACAAATGTTTAAGGCATACTGCACAGCTAAGTGCTTCATTATGTACACCAATGGCAACAGGACTGAAAACACCTGAATTCAAAGGGAAAGATGTGTGCCCCAATTGTCTATGTAATGTATCTATAATAGATATGTAGCATTTAATAACTGAAAGGTCAGTAACCTGCACATCATTTCTGAGATTCTGAGACCTTTTCACTTTTTTCCTCTTTAAAAATAATTTAACAAAACTGTGAAAAGAAATTTGACTTTTATAACCTGTAACATGACAACTATGATGTGCATAGCTTGAGTTATGTATAGTTTCAGTGGTGGTATAGCTGCATAAACCACATCTGAAATGTGTGACTTCCTCTGAACCTAAAAATAAATAAAGTGAAGCCAGTGATACTATTAAGCTTCACATGTCCTGTGCTGTAGAGGAGTGAGCTCAGAAATAATCAACATCTTAATGTGAAATGGAGGAAATTTATGCCAATGCTGAAGATTTCATATCTGACAACTCAACACCTTCAACAAATCACACAGGTGAGAAAATAATAACAGAGATAGGAAGAAGCGCATTGTAACATCTGTTATTACTGTTGTACATTTTATTGGAGTCCCTTTTTTCCCTCTCTCTCTTTTCAGGTCAAAGGAGCTCTAAGAAGAATTTCCATTTAGTTCTTATTCTCTTTCTGGGCCTCCTGAGTGTTTCCCTGCTGGTTGGACTTATCACTCTTGGTTTCTACTGTGAGTTGGGTTGTTCATTGATACCTGTTCTAACTAGAAAAATACATTTCTGGAAGAAATGGAAAGATTGGAGCTGAAATTCCTAGAAATGCTTAAAATAGCTGAAAAGAGCTTTAAAACGACAAAAAATAAAAAAATAAAAATTTGAAATTGAAATGCAAAAGAGCTGACATTCTCAATAAAAGACCTAAATTTAACTTAATTTGTTGAACCATTTGCTGAACATTGTTAAATATTATTAAAGAGCACAAACATAGTTATAATTTGAAGTATAAAATGTGTGGGTAGACCAAAATTTGTAGGACTAAAATTGCTGAATATTGTAAACCAGTGTATTAAACTGAAAAAAACTTTTTTAACTGTTAATGCTGAAAGCCGAAAGATTTGTGCTGCAATGCGTAGAAATGCTTAAAATCAATAAAGTAACTAACTTGAATGATGGAAACAGAGCTGAAACAAGCTCAGTTTGAATCCCCAATCTTCCTTGTCCCTGCTGACAAAAAGCAGGCCGAAACCGTGATGCTGCCAACACAATGTTTGACAGTGGGGATGGTGTGTTCAGGGTGATGAGCTGTGTTGCTTTTATGCCAAACATATCGTTTTGCATTGTGGCCAAACAGTTCGATTTTGGTTTCATCTGACCAGAGCACCTTCTTCCACATGTTTGGTGTGTTTTCCAGGTGGCTTGTGGCAAACTTTAAACGAGACTTTTTATGGATATCTTTTAGAAATGGCTTTCTTCTTGCCACTCTTCCATAAAGGCCAGATTTGTGCAGATTTGTTGTCCTATGCACAGACTCTCCCACCTCAGCTGTAGATCTCTGCAGTTCATCCAGAGTGATCATCTGCACTTTGAACAGAACCCTGAGACTATCACAGAGCAGGTGCATTTATAAGAGACTTGATTACACACAGGCGGATTCTATTTATCATCATCATCATCAGTCATTTGGGACAACATTGGATCCTTCAGAGATCCTCACTGAACTTCTGAAGTGAGTTTGCTGCACTGAAAGTAAAGGGACTGAATAATCTTTATGTTTGAAGCCTGAAATGTGGCAAAAGGTTGGTCAAATACTTTCGCAAGGCACTGTAAAATAACTCAAAAACAGTCTCAGAATGAATGTATGGGGTCTTTTGTGTCTTAAAAACATTAATCTTATTTCTTTTTAATTCAGACCGTGACTCCTCACGTATTTCAGCTGAACTTCTCTCAGCTGTGAGTAACCAACTTTCCTCCATGAAGGAGGAGAGAGACCTGCTGACTGAAAAGACCAAAGAGCTGGAGAGGCTGTGAGGCTCAGAGTGAGTCCTTGTACTGTAGCTGTTGTTTTAATTGAAGTTAGTCGATGAATTCTTGCAGCCCCATTCCCCTCTTTCATCAGCAGTCATCATACAATTAGCAATTAGTGGGGTTTTTTTATTATTATTTTGTGATACAGTACAGTTTCTCTTTTGATTTCCTAACTAGAAATGTGTCCCACACAGTTTCCTGATGCTGTTGGTATAACTGTGGTAAATAAAAAAATTCGATTCAACTCAGTTTTATTTTAGGGATGGCACAATATCACTTTTTTATGTCTGATACCGATATCGATCTTTTACATTTGGATATCTGCCGATAACGATACAAATCCAATCTTTTTTTTTTTTTTAAACAATTGTTTTTAAATGCCTGGATTCATTTTACATAAGTCAACAGGTTCTCACACAAGAAAATCAAAGTCTTTTAGTTGTCCCATGTACAAGCGTAAGGACTAGAGGGGACAGAGCTTTTCAGGCAGCGGCGCCAAAGCTCTGGAACTGTTTGCCACTCTCGCTTTGATTAGCTGACTCTGTGGCATCTTTTAAAAAAACAGTTGAAAAGTTTTCTGTTTAACCAGGCTTTCTGCTGACTTCTTTAATTCTATTTCTTTTAATATGTTAATGTTAATATGTTTTTAACATGGTGTTTTATATGTTTGGGTTTTTTTGATATTGTGTTTTAATTATTGTACAGTGCTTTGTGACTTTTTGTTTGCTTACAACAATCCCTCTATCACCTGAATCCTGTTGCTTCTATGTGAGAAGGTGATTTCATTGGCTTATGTGATGCTGCAAATTTCATTAGGGCTGCAACTATAGATTATCGAGTATTCTATCAATTATTCCATCGATTACCCAATTAACTGGATAAGAAATACTTTTTTCACATTCACAGTTCATCTGCACATTTTAACTTCTGTACTGAAGTTTTTCCCTGTGTGAAACAAACAGGGCGGATGGAGCAGCTACAAAGTTCTCTTTTCTTCACTTACTGATCAGGTGGTTGATGAAGGACCTGTTTCCCAGTAAAGGTTTAATGGGGAAAAAGCTTTTGTTGGACGTTATAAAAACATTTCCTTCCGCTCCATCTGAGCACTCTGTCTCCAGCACCGGCTCTTTTCGCTTGTGCAGACAGACTCCACATAAAACATCTGACTGCTGCTGTTGTGTTATCAGTGTTTATGTTGAAACTGAGGGCTGCATGAGTGTAATCTTGTAATGCTTTATTATTCACAAGCATTCTCCTAAATACATTTCTACTGCAGGCCTATATTTAGTCACTAATCAGGGATTAAAGTATCAAAAATATTTTGATGGGGAAGGGGTCCTTCCAGTACCAAACGATCGTTAGTGCGTCGCTCGCTTGCAGTATGTCTGGAAGCTAAAGTAGAGAAAATAATAACAGCTGAAATTCTAAGCACAGCGAGCACAACACACAAACATGGCAGAGACCAGTGGAGGCATGGAAAACATGTCAGCGATGATCCACAATTTTAAAGGGAATTCGTCGCAGCGATGGAGAACTGAGAGGGTTGTTTTCTAACTTCTAAACCACTCCATTCCAGTAGGTGGCGGTAATGCAGCTCTAAGCTGGTTTGGTCAACCGCAAACCCACACGAAGAAGACAATGGCAGAGTACTGTAATGTAGCTAATATGAGCAAAACGCTATTTAATGGATCGGATTGCATTTTTCCTATATCCGATCCAGTGGACCAATACCGATACTGAATATCGGATCGACGCGTCCCTATTTTATTTATATAGCTTAGTGAAAGTAATTAACTTAATGCGGAAAGATCAATGGGAGGGAGAGACTCTAAATAAATATCAGTAGTATTGAAAGTAGCTGGACACAAATATACAGAGATGTGAATATTTTTTTCTTTAATGGTTCAAATATATTTGTGAAGAAATTCACAAACCAACTCATTGTCAAAAAAAAAAACTGGGGTTATTCTTATTTTCTTCAAATGGTGATAAACATTAAAATGTCTTAGCTTTACAGAGGGCTTTTTTTAAATAGAGAAACAAACTGGAATCCTCTAAATTAGCGAGATGCTGAGGCTGTCATTTTCAGCATCTACATGGATGTTAAAATCACCCACTATAAACTCTGAGTAAGGGCCAGGTAGATGAAAGATAACAAATTAAACTGTTTTTTGGGTTTTCCAGTTAGGATGTACAAGGATAAGAGTCAGGCCTTCAAATGAATTAAAACACTGTCTGGGTCTTTGGTTGATTAATAAGCTGGAGTAGAAGATTGCTGCACGTGTAACAACAATGTAACAACAATCAGCAAGCGTGCATGGCTCTTTGTGATAAAGCCTTTGGAGGAGTCCAGTTAATTAAACAGAGATCAAATGTGCATTATTACTGGGTTCTTAAAAGGTCATTGATTACCTTGCTGAAATATTACTTGTTTGCAATTTCTTCCAGACAAAACATGTCCTGCAGGATGGAGGAAGTTCAGTTACAGCTGCTATCTCCTGTCTGAAAAGTCTGGGTCCTGGGATGCAGCCAGAAAGGACTGCAGAGACAGAGAAGCAGATCTGGTGGTGATAGACAGCTCTGAAGAAAAGGTACAGTGTGTATACATGTGTGTGTTATTGTGTTTGGAAATGTTTAGTGAAATTCCCACTCCTAGTTTTTCATGTAAATAACTTTGTCCAGTTTTGAACAAAAGTGTTTCTTTGAACCTCTTAGACAGTTTTCTGTGATGCTATACAAGATTTATTAAAACTCTTCTTAGCTGAATAGTTTTACTCTTCAAAAATAGAAATTTTTCTTAGTGTTACCACAAAAAGAATAAAGTATGTAGCTATCAAAAATCATGATCAATAGGAGTATTTTAAGAAAGAAAGATTATAGAACTTCAGTACATCAGAGGAATCAGCTCAGATAAAGATTTTATGGGGGAAAACAATCTGAATGGAAGAAGCATAAGGAAATGGTGGTGCAGCAAGGAAAAGGAAAACAGAATAAAGATGATGAAGAATGCAGGAGATGCAGCATACACAGGTTTTTCCATGGGAGTTTGTAGTAGCCAAGGGACAGGAGTGAGAGGAGGTGTAATGAAGGCCCCTTTCTGGCTTCCTTGCAGTCCCTTTAACTCTCTTTCCCCACTTGCAAGACACCTCACGCTACCTGGACTGTTGACCAATCACGAGTCGCTGCAACTAGAAACACTGGTCTGTAGTCAGTCACTACTGTAGAAGGGGAGGCTCATCTAAATCAGGCAGAGGGCAGCTTAATAAAAAAACCAAAAACAAATTTGAGGCAACAAAGGAGTATGCTATTTATTTTAAAACAAGAAAATAAAATTAAAACAAGGTCCGCTTGGAGTCCAGCAAAGCAACATGTATACATTTCAGTTTTTTAACTATGGACATTGCAACACAGTTCTCTTTTTCCTTCACCACCTTATGAAGTCCCTTGCTGTTTTCTCCCATGGCCATCGGTGTATCAGCTCTGCTTGGGTCAGGTCCATTCCCTCAGTCCATTCTTTTACGGTTTCTCTCTATTTCTCTGTGTCCTCTCTGCAGTTTCATCTTGCTCCTTCTTCTGCTTTCTCCCACCTCTGCTGCTCTCCCATTCTTTATCAAGGTACCCCAGCAGGTGTTGCCCATTCTCCTAATTGATGTGGCAGGAAGTAAAAACCCAGCAATAAAAATTTAAATAAAAATTTCTGCGGCGTGTCAGGCGGTTATTGGGCACCTGGGGCCCTGCCGCCGGCCTGCACGGGGGGCTGGCCTCTGGTGGGGCTGGTTTCCTGTTGCCCCGGATTTCCTGGGGCCCTTGCTCCTTGACTGGGGGGGCTCTGTCTGGGGCCTCCCTCTGCCCTCTGCTGGGGCGGGCATGCGGCTGATGCTTGAATGTGCGGCCACAGGTTTTCATGGCTTTTGGTGGCTGTGGATGACTCAGGTTTCCTGGTTCCCTCTCTGCCTGCCCCTGGCTTCTGGGGGTGGAGCGATGGCGGCCCGCCCTAGTTGGTAATTGCATTTTGGTATGTCATCTTTTTTCTTTTGTGTTATGTAGTTGCAGTAGTTGATTTGTTTTGGTTAATTTGCTCATGCTCTGTCCCCTTTTTTCTGTCTTTTCCCCTTTCTCTCTCTTTCTCTTTTTTTTCTTTCTCAGCCTGTCAACTCTGGAATTAAGACAATATGCACATATACACAATTATAACAAAAGGACAAACATTAACAAAAAAGCCTATAGAGAATCTATAGATCTCATCTTGGAAGAATAAACATGTTTGGCACAATAGTGAACTCAGATCACTATTCTGCTTGCAAAAACTCCCAGAGATGACAGAGAAATGCTCTGCGTTTACAAGAAAATGCTTGGAACTATGAAAACAATGTAGTTCCCATTACCAGGCCACAAGGTGGCTGCGTTTTTTGCAAGGCTTGTTTACACAACACGCGCATGCATGGAGGGACTTAGTAGAATGTGCCGCAAAGATTTGTTCATTGTTTACAAAATGGCCAATGTAAGAGGCTTTGCGGACTGACGACGATTGCTGCTGCACACAACAGTCAATAAGAAAACGGCAAAAACACAAGAAAAGATTGACTGTGAATCGCGCTACTCGAAGTTCTCTGAAGCACTCATGAATGCTAACCCTAGCGAGTGTTGTTCATCTATTAGCGCATGCATGAAAAACTGTGGCGGTTGCAACCATAGTGCACATGTGCGAGGACCCCCGTTTCCAAAACGCCCCGGCTTCAACCGTTTACACGACAACAGAGGCCGGTGCATTTCTGAAACGCTCCACTCTGGACCCCATTTTGAAAACGCTAGTGGTGGGTGGATCGATCCATAATATCAATAGTATTGGTCCAATGCTGATATTGATATCTAACGATACTAGCGTGATAATATCAATACTTCTGTTCGTTTGTGTCCTGTACATTCACCGCGTTGCTCCTGTTCATCAGAACGCAGACACGTCTGGGCAAGTGACCCTCCTCTCATGCAGGCACTCTTTGCTCCGCCCCATCCTCCCTGCACTACTGTGATTAGTTGTGTGCGGTCACATGACTCAGCTGCACTGAGTAGAGTCACGTCGGCTTCAGTGAGTGAGAAGGCGGAACGGCGTTCAGATGTGTGTTACAGATGGAAATTAAAACACTGTAAACAGTGATGCGTGTTGGGAGGAAGTTCTGTACTGTGGCAACACAATCGACTTATTTAAAGATGTGAAAGAGCACGAAAACAAAAAAGCTTTGTTCCCGAGGAGCAGGAGGAAGGAAATCCCTCAGACAAACCCAGACCTCGGCAGAGACAGAGTCCAGTCACAGTATCTATTCTCAGGCTGTGGGACAGTAACCTTAAATGTTTAAATGGATGCAGTTTAAAGTTTCTGAGCTCTCATATTCACCAGCACTGAGGGTGCACTCAGCAATAAAATTATTTAACAGAATTAATATGTTTATTTTATTGCTCTGTGCACTAAATCACCAGATTGATTTGTTCTAGTGTTAATTGTGTGACATTGTTTACAACAGTGTTGCATTTTACTGTTTTTTTAAAAAATGTTATTTATGTGATAATTTATCAGGAATAGGTGGCAGTCATAGAGATTATTTTCTGTGGGAGAAGTCACATGGCCTGTGAAACACCCCTTTTAGATTGGTTAGACGCTGCTAACACCATCCTTTCATGTTAACCTGCAGGACAAACCAGCAATTAACTAAGTTAACTTAACCGATTAATTTAATTTGATAACCATTGTTTATCCGGATTGCCAGTGTTAGGGTAAGTGAATCCAGATAACCAAAAGATACTCTGGGTATGCTGAACTCTCTTCATAGTGCAGATCCCTGGTTTCCAAAGAAAATCCTATCTCAAAATACATGAAAAGCTGAGAGATGTGTTTAATTGTGTTTATCTTTGGCAAAGTGATCATGATAATTCATGATACACTGCTCTCCCCTACATAAGCAATCTTTATCGGTATTGGTATCGATATCGGCAATACTGGCCCCGTATTTACTTGGATCGGATCGATACCAAAATTTGCAGTATCGCACACCACTATAAAATGTATTGTTTTCACTCTGTTCTTGTGTAAACGGGACGCATCAAAACGACACCGTTTTCACACAAATTATTGACTTTAAAAAAAAAAACCCTAGTGACTTTTTATCCCAAAAGCGACTAGTGAAAAAATTAGCAACTTTTTCCAGTGACTTTGGCGATTTTTGGAAACTGTTTGAAATAGGATGTGATTCTGACCAATCACCTGCTGCAGGCTTTACTTTAGCTGTCCCACACAATCACAATAGCCAGGAAGCACATTCTTCCTTACAATTGCTCTGTGTTTTCTTTCCACAGTACGTGTTGTTTTGGTTCTGATGATCTGCACATTTTTGTTCTTACTGTGTTGTGTAGTTTTCTAAGTTTGTCCATTTCAGGAAAAAGGTTTTCCTACATCTATTAACAGAATTTAAAACCTACTCTTGAACTACCAACAATACATAAAATGTGACCAAAAAAAAGAAGCAGATTCAAAGGATTGTTATGGAAGTGTAACCATTGGAAAGCTCCTGAAAAGACCTTCTCAATGACACCAAGATCAACTTCATAGGACAATAAATTAGGAAGTTATCACATTTTAAGTTGCTCAAAAAGCATATTATTGAATGACTCTAGTACATTGAAAGCTTATTATGAGCTCTACAAATTCCAATATATGCTAGTTTCAATTAAAATATGACTGGTTGAAAACAGCTGAGAATATATGTCAAGGAACAATCCGATTGACCAGTCAAAGGACACTATTTCGCTCACATGACCACATAATGTTTAAACGCTGGCTGCCCCACGATGAATTCCGCATTAATAAAAACAAACTTTGTATTGTCACATTTGGATGAGATTAGGCAGTCAGTTAGAAAACATATTACAGTTATGCCCTATTTACCTATAAAGATGTCATATACATGCGATCTTTCAGTGTTCAGGAGGTAGTGCAGGTCATCTGGTAATCAAACGGTTGATGTTTCAATGCCTGGCTGCTCCAGTCTGCATGCCAAAGTATCTTTGGGCAAGATACCGATGGGTTCATCTGAGTGTGATTCTTAGACAGAAAGAGTTTAGCTGCAGAAAAAAGGGCTTGTCTGAATGAGGATGTTGTATAAAGTGCTTTGATTGCTCAAAAGACAAGTGCTATATCAGAACCATATTTAGATATAAATGAATAAACTGCACAGACTAAAATTCTGGTTCAAAACTAAAAGAAAATATTTTTCTTCATGTTAAACAGACCTTCCTCTCAACAATCATCAAGGTTGACTCTTGGATCGGTTTGAATGACAAAGAACAGGAAGGACGGTGG
>VUQJ01030302.1:0-14907 GCA_015108635.1 Andinoacara biseriatus
AACAAGTCTAACTTTTTTTAGTAATTACAAAGATTTTAACGCGTTAAAAAAAATTTCACGCAATTAATCACATTTTTTTCAAAGTTCAGAGCCGGAACCTTTGTGTTTGCTTGTTTTAGCACGCCTGTAAATCTGATGCACAAACGACAGCAACGCATCCCCAAACAACAACCATGTGCGATGAAGCCGCTTCTCTTGGTCCACTGAGGGACAACTTTAGCTTTAAAAAATGTTCTGATGGGACTTTCGAAAAGACTACTGTTGTATACAGTAGCTGAAGCTACAAATCTGGGAGGAAACCGGAGTACCCGGAGGAAACTCACGTAGCACGGTGGCGCGGTGGTTAGCACTATGGTTAGCTCCACCTTGGCCTGGGCCTCTCTCTGTGGAGTTTGCACGTTCTTCCTGTGTCTGCGTGGGTTTCCTCCCACATGTTCAAAGACATGGGGGTAATGTCCAAAATAAATATAATATAATGGTGTTATCATTATTGTCTAGTGTGCTGTTTACTGTTTAAGTTAAACATCAGGGGTTCTTGAAATACTTGAAATTTAAATAACTGCAACAGCACTTTGCCCAGTCTGTTGGTTTAATAACAATTTAAAAAAACATTTAAAAAAATGTAAAAAAAAGTAAATAAACATGTTTGTTGTTAAGCAAAATGGGAAATAGCCATGATTTACTGAAACATGCAAACATAAGTAGAAATGCAATGATACAAACACAGCTTGTGACAAGCTTGAAAGCCAATATTTGGTTTGACTACTTTTATTCTTCAACCCAGCCTGAATTCTCTAAGGCAAGCTTTCTTGTAATTTATAATAATCTAATTTTTTTAAGGACACCATGCTGATATCTGCCAAGTTTTTCTTAATAGCTCATTGGGAAGCACCTTTGTGGTACAAAAATAAAAAAATTTATGCCTGTCAAACTTTGTTATCTTTAGTGTTTTCATAGTAATAACTAAATAAATGGGAACAATGCTTGTAACAAAGTAGCTCTTTAAAGGAGGAACAGATTTAAACCATGCTTTTTATTCTTCTAATTTTTGTATTTCACTTCTTGAATAACTTAAAAAAAAAATTGTAAAGCATATAGTAATTAAATCTGGTTCAAGGTGTATCCAGATTCAGTAAAGTCTGTTTGGTAACTTTAATATTACAAATGGAAATTAGAAGGTTTAGGTTTATCTGTGCCCTTTATAGTGTGTCTAATTTTCACATTCATTTATTGTATTTTAGGCCTAAGATTATTAAAGCTCAAGCACATCGAGTCTCTTCTCCCTGGAGTCCAGAAAGTTGTGAATAGGGAGAAGAAAACTTTGAACCAGCTTTCCTACCTGAGGGTAGATGTCATCTTGAAACGCCTTTTCTGAACTGAGATTGAATTTGGATTGAGACCTGAAAAGTAGTTATCTAGATACTTTTGAGAGATTGCAGTCTTTTCACAGAGCATGAACCTAATCACACTGGGTGAGATTAAGGTTTAGAGTAACATGGTGAATATAAAATAGGCAATGAAATTGACTTCCCTTAAAATGTAAGTTGTGAAGTGAAATAGATTTTAGGGTGACTGCACTACGAAATCACAAAGGATGATTTTCATTAAGGCAGATAGTTTCTTTGGTACATTTTGTTTGTATGCTGCTCTAATGGCTTCTTTTATGCTGTAGTTTTCTGACAACAAAATAAGCTGAAAAGTTGGTCTAAAAACTTATAGTCCTAGAGTGCATTAGTTTATTTCTGTTGGTTTGTATGCAGTCTATTCATGTTTAGTTTCCCTGTTGGCAAAATTGTGTATTACTTTAGATTTCACCAGTGTTCCTATTAAATGGTCAGTGAGTATAAATTAGTAGTGCATTGATTGTCAGCGGGGGCTGTCATATGGCCTTGAGGCTGCCTACACCTGATAAGCAGCTGCAGAATCTGTGCTGAGAGTTTAACCTAACATAATTTGAGTTGTCTGCTGTATACTTTAGGTTGTAAAAAAGAGTGGGGGAAAAAAGACAAACCCGAAACACGTGTATTGTTTAAATTATACCAGTCATTTATCTCTGCAAAGCCAGAAGGAGACTGAGTTTCTACAGAAGGAGTTAACTAAATGGCTGCACTCTGAAAAAGTCAGTTGGAAAAAGTTAATCCTTGAATGTAGGTGTACAGGACTAATGTAAGGTACACCGATGTTCATCTTGTCAAATAAAACCAATTGATCGTGTAAAAGGCCAGAGTGCCAGATAGCTGAAGGCCAAAATGTGATGAGAAGCCTTTTTATTCTTTCCTGTCTCTCCTTCCACTCCAGTGAGATTAACAGTTCTTGGTTTTGTGTAAATGTCCTCCCCTCATCATCCTGTTGTTGCATTTTCCCAACTCCTGAGTCAGAGTCCTTGTTTTTTTGTTTTTTTAGTTGGTGTAGGTATACGGTGGTGGGGCTGGAGGAAAGTAACTCCTCTTAAACAGCATGTCTTATTAGCTGAAGGCTGTCAGTAGGCTGGTTTACTGTTGCTCTCTGACCTCACGCCTCTGTCACTCCAGTCTCCAGCTGTTGGTGCTTGAGAAGCAAGTACCCAGGTCTCAGTCTTTTTCATTTCCTTTACGTGGGTGTTTTAACTTGGTAAAAAAAACCCAAAAAAAACCAAACACTTTGTTAATCACAGCTTGATGTTAAGGTTTCCCTGTGGCAATCAACCCAAAATACTGGATAAAATATTGAGGTAAAATCTAGGTTACTGACCTTCATATCTACAAAATATCCTAATTAAGATCAAATAATTAAATAATTATGAAAATCCTTTGGGGGTCAGCTGCATGTACCACCTAGTTTGTGAAATGCAATACAAAAAAGCATACGTCAGCTTGCACTTAAGGCCATGGCACTACATCCTTCATGGTTAGGTTCAAGAGCAAGCTGCACTTTATAACCTGCGTCCTCACTCTCTCTCTTCCTGCTGTGGCTGCTGCTGCACCCACTCATGGAGGGAAGCATGTTGACTGTTGTATAAGGGCTTATGCTGCTTGGAAGAACACACAACATGGACTGGATGAGTAATATTTGTTTACCTCAGTTGCTTTGAGATTTTTTAGTTTTCTTCAAAGCCTCCAAGACATTATGCAACAACCGATGATGCACAGCATATCTATACAGTAAGGGTTGCATTCGCTGGTGAGAAAGCAGCTGAATATGTGGCAGTATCGACCTGAGGCAGCTTCTTTTATTTGTTCTGCTTGCCTGCTCTCCTTGTGCCTTCCAGGCTCAGGGTTGATGACGAAACATGTGTCCTCTGGGTCGGGTCAGCAGGTGTTTTTGCATTTCACTACTCTGCGTTTAGCTGACTGGTTTCTTTATTTTTTTTAAACCACGGTGGTTTTAGGACATCCTTGCCACCATCCCTGCTAATAAAAAGTCCTTATCAAGTAGGTGGTACAGCTACTATTACATTAAAAATCTGAATCTTTATTTCTTTCTACATGATTTAAATTTGTAATCATTTCTGTGCTGTGAAAGTCAAAATAAAGTTCCCATGTTTTGTACAAAGGCATAAAAACTCAAGCGATACTGCAGCTATTGCATTGTTTCATTTCACAAAAGAGGAAAAACAGTTTTTGAAAATAACCATGGAAACAGCATCTAAGCTTCAAGCTCAAAGTTGACATTTCCCATGGCAGCTGCTGGCTAGCTAGAACCGGAAAGGTGAAATTATTACAGACACACTATAAATTCCTGTGAGGCCCTATGGACTCTAAAATGTCACACCGTGTATCCGTATAGAGAATGTTTTTCACTCTGTTTCTATTAGGTCCAAAACTATCAGTATTAACAGTTACAGCTAACAGTCTCTTGATAAATGTGGCTTTTCGGAGGACACATGATCCCATTAAGTTTGTCTGTTTCAGAAAGAGGACCTATACAAGGGTAAATGTCAATAATGTCTTGTTTAAATTACTTATGTAATAGGCAATTTCATCAGATAAGATGATCAGCAGGAGATGAGTAGCAGCCAGTAGACCCTCCCTGTTTGATTAAAACTTTCACCCTTTATCAGAGTCAAATGTTTTAGCCTTTTTGAAATTTTTTATTTTTTTAATCAAATGTACTGGCCAGTTTTGAGATGCTTTTGTAAACATGTCTTAATCTTTTGTTTGTTGTATATGTATACAAATTATTGCACGTTTAATAAGATGACATCTCATTTGGATATTCCAGCATAAATATATTTCACCTTGAAACCTCCCTGGTTGATTACCTACATAATTTTACTAACTATAGCAGCTGGTAGCAACCTCCAGCAATCACTCACCTGTCTGGGAATACACGCTTTTCACAATCAACCTTTGATACCATGAGGCCGCCAACTAGTCTTTAAGTCCGTGTAACTGGGGCCTTACATTTTTATTCACAAGTTCTGATTTCCAGTAAAAATGTATGAAATTTTACAATGTATTATAACTTTTTTTTTTTTTTTTATGTATTATTCTGAGGCTAAGTTGTAGAACATTTTATTCATTAAAAAAACATAGAAAGGCTATCTTTCTGGCTGTGTAAGTGTTTTCTGATTCATTGGATGATAAGAGAACAAAAAAATTATCAATAAAATGAAGATTTTTAAAACTGCTCTATCCAACATTCATATTCAGAAAAGTATGCAGATTTATGCATATTTACAAACGTACTACATAATTTGCATGTTTAAAAGTGAACAATTAAGAAAACCTGTGACACAAAAAAATCAGTTATTACCCAGTTCACCTCTTATTTTAGAGTATTTTAGAGACCTATGTAAGTTTATCCACACACATTTTCATACTCCATAATTTTCCAGCAGCATGAAATATACATTTAGTACAGTGCCTGTATTGCTGCATTTGCTGCTGCTAAAATGTTTAATTGTTAAACTATTTTTTAAATTTTATCCAGTCTCTTGGTGTATATATTCATTGTCTCCCAGTTACTGAGAGAGTGCTAGCACAATTGATTTTCCTCACCTGGAAGGGCAGTCTAAATTATGGATTCTGTAGAGTGGAGCAGGGAATTTCATCAACTAATGATCAATTAGTAAGCTGGAGAAAAAGTGACCTGCAAATTTTTTAATTGATTAAAATAGTTTTCAAATATATTAGTTTTTCGGCTGACAAAAAAAATAGGACCTCTCAGTTGTCGTCTTGCTACTTCTCTGCAGTTTATGTGATCGGAACTGTAGTTGAATATATTGCAGTTTTAATAGTCACTGGATACAAAAATGGAATTGTTTTTGGTTAACAGGGATTACTTGCCTGGGGGTGATCTGCTTGCCTGATTGTTGGGGATATACCAGATACTCTAATTCCAATGGCTTGGGTTTGATTCCTAGCATGGGGACATCTGGTAACAGACTCTCAACTGTTAAATAAAGGGGACAATTACATAGCTTAAATAAGTCTTTATCTGTTATGTGTTGTTGTGTGCAGTTGTGTGGTGCATTAGAGCACGTCATTGCTGTGATGTTTTAGTTTAATGTGAACGTTTAAGGTCAATAATAGCATGCCCAAATCATATCTAAATCTTGACATCTAAATCCTTTGAACCCTTCTGCACAAAGTCAGATTTTATCTTTCAGATATGTAGCCAACTCCAAGACAGACACATTCTCCTCTCCTACTGACAGCACAAAATCAGCAGCACACTGTTGGAGCCCAGTAAAAGGCTGCCTCCTGGTCATTGCCTCTTCACACTGACACTCTGTCTGCTGTCTGTATGAATGTGTCTGAGTATGTGGGCTGTGTTCAGCACTGCTGTGCGCTTGCAGTAGTCAGTTTATCTTTCCTCTCCTGGAGGCAGGTCGGTGATGTGTCTTACTGGCAGTGGTGTAGCTTCAGCACAGACTCAGACTGACTAAAGTCTCTTCTATGATCAACTTAATTAATGCCCAACATATTGATATTGCCCAGATGTTGACATTTTTTGTGTCTCTTTGCAAAGATATTGGTTGTACTAATGTGTAATTTGCTTTTTTTGCCTGCAACCTAGTCTTCCATGTTTTCTCCTAATTTAAATACACAAATAGGTTTAACATTTTTTTTAAACCCACTTCACACCTATTTACCGCTTGACCAGTCAAGCAGCAATTAACATTCAGTTACTGCATAACTTAAACACCAGTAATACCTATAATAAGTTATGTCTTGATGGCTTTTTATGATTTGTAACAGAAAAACTTTTAGCCAAAATATAAGAGCGGCTCATCCAAATAACATCATGCCAGCACTGCACTTGCTCGGATCCAAAGCAACACAACAGTTTTCAAATTGTTAGGCCTCAGTCACACAGGCCTAATTTTGACCGGCAACCACAAGGGTGGAAAAAAAGCATATTTCCCAATCAGTCACTGATGGAGGTTGCTAGCATTCGCTAGGTGAAACTGGTCGCAAAGTGCTGCACTGCAAACCTCCTTGTGATTTCTTTGGTCTTTAATAGATCACCACAGTCACCCATAGTTTGTATGGAAAACAATGACTTGTCTGCAAACACTCACTAACTACTGAGCAGTAGTAAAATTGTGACAAAAGCTGAAAATAAGACTCTTTCAAAATGTGTTGGTTGCATCAGTAAGGGACATCTTTTTTTCCTGATATTCTATGCCAAATTTCTTTAATAAAGTTTTCCAATATTACAAACTTTACAGAAATAGTAAAAGAGGGAAAAGAAGGAAAGGCAGCAAAAAGACAAACAGTGAAAGGAAGTGAAAGGAAAGGGACAACTTCTACTTTGAAGGCGAACATTTGTGCCCGCTCAGCATGTAGTTGGCGAGTGGCTGCAGACAAGTTGGCACCTTTTATACAAGTTACAGGCAATTGTGATAATCTACTCATTACCAAAACAATCATAAGGCTTTTATCACTGAAACTGAAAACAAAAATTCCCAACTGAAAATCTCAAGACCATTATGGTACATTCTAAATGCTTATTTGTGCTACATTGGCTTATTAATTTTTCTCTCTCAGTGTTTTATTTTCCCCTGTGATTAAATAGAAAACTGCTGAATAATAAATTCTTTAACATCTTTGAGCCATGCTTTTTAATAAAGCCTGATAAACAGTCCATGGCAACCTGTATCTCGAAAATAGGATGCAGTCCAATGCGAGAGCTCAGCCGATTCAAAAATATGCTGTCTGAAAGGTGTTGACAGAGCCGTGCGTTATTAATTTTTTAGTCTATAGTGGTGCTGAACTTAATATTATTCATTATTATCCTCAAGTTTTTATGATATTGCAAAAACTTTTTCTAATTTTATGGCATGTTCATCACTCAGCAAGACACCTGTCTGGTTTAACCAAATTCCCTTCATAACACAGTTTAATTTCACGCTGTGCCCTGTGATTTCTCATCATCTTGGCCTGTTCTAGTTTCATCCCATCCAATATTGGCTTAATCCTCCAAGTGTTAATATTTCGGTTCATCTTTGCTCTGCCACAACGAATGATTACGTAAAATTTTTATCTTGATAATGGTTTCTTGAAAGTGTCAAATAAAATCAAAAGACTTTTTTTTTTTTTTTTGGGACACCTACATTTTCCAGACTGCATAACCTTGTGTAACTCCAGGCCAGCCAGTGGCTTAGCAGCCTTGCACACTCTGATGTGGGCTTTTCATCTAATAGGCAACTGCACACAGCCTTAGAGAACCATTCACATTAGGGTTGAAAGGAGCCTCTAGCAACAGCCCCACAGTCTGACTGGAATATCAATCCATCCCTTCTACCTTTGATTCAGCCCCCGCACCTAGACCTCCTTAGAGTAAAGAGGATGAGCAGACTGCAGGAAAATACAAAGGCTTCAAGACAAGAAACTGCATAATAACAGTCCAGCTGTGCTGAGGAAGAGATGGCGATATTGCACAAACAATAAGCCACAATGTTACTTTAATAGAATATAATATATTATCCTGCATGCTTACAGTATGTATATATAAACATACTGTAAAAGGTAGTTTACATACAGTATGCTGTTTGTACACTAAAATGTTTGCATCTCACCATTGCAGATATTCTTCATTACTTTACAAATCTCATTCTGGAACAGATTCCTTGCTCACAGTGGGATATTTTTTTGCACACAGCTGTGTTTTGTTACTTGCAACTTTTGCAGTAGGGACATCCATTCATTTGGTTTTGTTAATAAACACAGATGAATAGAAATACTATTATTCAGTACAACTTTGATGCCTCCTGGTTTGATTTTATGTTGGTAGGCTGCAGTTTTGGTAGAAAGCATATTCTACATTTTGTCCATTTCAGCTTATTTTGTATTCCACACAAGCATTTGCAGTTCAGCCCAATAAAATCCATTATTCCTAGCCACACAGGGAAGGGTCATTCAAAGTCATGTTCTTATTCAAAGCTATAATTTCTACAGATGGGTTTTTTTTTTTTGTGGGAGCAAAACACAACATAGTCTGCAAACAGAAAAGGAGCAGAACAGCTGTAAATGGTGCGGACTGGACAAGACAATTGGATTTAATAACAATAAAAAGTTAATTGACTTTACCACAGTTGTGATTCGTCCTGTGTCAGACAAAAATCCCCCAGAGAAAAGGATTAAAGTCCCTCTCATAATGTTTGTGAGCGTTTCGTTTTAGAAGGTGAATCTATCTTTACTGCTGGTATATGGATGAAAAATTATGGCAACACAGGGCAGTCAATATCAGCACAGGCTTCAAATGTTTTTGATAAATTTGTTTGTTCTTCTCAGTTGACTGGTGGCATCTGCACACTTATTTTTCTGTCACTGTCATTTTTCTCCTCATTCATCAAGTCATCACACCGTCAGGGCCATTACCTAGCTGTCACCAGCTGTCACTGGAGCTAAAATGATCTGTGGATCAGTAGATCGAAACCAGATCAATCCGCAACGCTTATGCATGTTGCCAAAGGCCCAGTATTCTTTTGGTCCATTTCCTCTGATGTGAAAATTTGGTGCTTTTCATTTTTTTAATCATCATATGGTGAATATCTTGAAGGACTGGAGTGTTGGTCAAACAAAACCACTTATTTGAAGGTGTACGTGTTAATTGAGAGTTTTTTTATACAACCGGTGATTATTAAATTACTCAGAAATAATAATAGTTGAATCCTACTTCTAACAAACTGAGATAGAGTTGACTGACATATTCTTTGTGTTCCCAAAACCACTCTATCCATCAAGGCTTTAACAGAGACCTATGGGGTGTCCTGTGCTGTCTTAGACTGGGATATTTACAGTTGATCCTTTGGATGGATAGGTTTCAGGGTGAGGTCTCCATGGGCCTGGCTTATTACTGCTTTGGGCTGCTGGTGTGCTTCTCAACCAGTTTCTGAGCAGTTTTTGAGGTAAGGCAGGGCCTAATGGCATGCTGGGGCAGGTTGCTGCCGTCTGGAAGTGTCATTGTCATGGGGGTTGTGGTTGGTCTGCCAGGACTCCCAGCAAAACATTGCATTCTGCACCAGAGAGCAATGTTATTCACTTCATCTGGCAGTGATTTAATCTTTTGGCTGGTGAGCGTATAGCTTTTATTAAACATCCATCGCATGGTCATTATGGCATTTTTCCTGCATATCTTTTTTATTTTATTGAAGTTGTATATATTCAGATAGCTGAAGTGGCTTCGTCGTTTTGCCTGGCTTATGAAAATATGCCTTTCCTCTATTGAAGACAAATCACAGTATGAGAAAGAGGGAAGAAGAGCGGCATACTTCATGCCATTTCAGTCCTATCAGACTGTTAGCTGGATATCATTCATCACTGTGTCCCTTTGTGAAATGAGTCCGAACATGAAACCCTGGAGAAGAAAATGGTCAGACTTCCATCACCCTGTCACTCACTCTCTCTCAAGGGGAGAGGCACCGCTCTGTATGTTACTGGTTCATTTGTCTCCCCAAGCGCCTTCATTGTCCTGTCTGTGCCCTGGAGTCTACATTGAAGGCTTGATCTCTTAATGGGGCTTTGCTGTTTGCCTCCGCCTACTTGTACCGGTCTCAGCTTTGTGCTTCCTTCCTAAAGAGGTTTAGCCATAAAAGCAGGGTTGCTGCCCCCTCTCTGCATTATCACTCCAAGGAACTTCCTTACTGTAGGAGTATGTGTGAGTGGAAGTCTTCTTTTCTGCTCATCACTCCATCCAGGGTTCACTGTGCTTGCCGAAGGTGGTGGGTGGGTGTGCTAAGATGGCAAGAGAACTGAAATGGAACTCCCAGATCTTACCGCCTACGTGCCGTTCCCTCATAAAGACACCATTTCTTTTTAGTCTGGCTATCTGCCTTCTCCATGTCAGCATGGTTGTCAAGCTTTGTGTGATCTGCTGTGACTCATTCATCATTCTGGAGAGCACTGATGTTGCTCTGCTTTCTTTGCAGATACAGCAGGGAGTGAACACTTTGCTGTTGCTTTAGGTAAATGTATTCTGTGCTCCTCTAAGGGCTAATGACTGCTCTTACTTTCCTAGAATACATTGTCTGAAAAATAGTTTTGTTTAGGTATGCAGTATTTTTGTGGAAATGTAAGCTCCTCTAGTGGCATAATAGACATGGTACTTTAATGTAAATTGATCTTCTTTAAGATTTTTTTTTAAAACCCAGAACAGGATTATACTATTTTGCATAGCATCCATATCATTGAACTAACCATTTCAATAAAGGTGATGAGTTCTTGCATGAATTGGGTAGTATAACAGTAGGACAGAAATCAGAGAATGAACATAAGAATAGATCTCCCAAGAGGCGAATACTCATAGAAGTCATGATGACATATTTTCAGTCTGCCATGCTGGTAAAATTTCATGTAAACTGTCAGATTTTTTTTTTTTCATGCTATAAATTGGATAATTTTGACTGTGGAGTCTTTTGAGCACAAGTAGTACTATAGAACATTTTTCTTTGTGAGTGGGCCCCCATTTCGTTTGCACTGTGCATACAAGTGTGTGAAAGTGGGCGCCTTCTTCCAGCTTTACATACTCTACTATTCTGACTGCTGTTTGCAGGGGTGTGCAAAGAATCATAGCAATATGCAAGCAATAGAGGGGAAAAAAAATGAAACTGGCTTTGCATATATTCTGTTGGAAAGAAAACATCTCAAGGCCAAACACTGAATATAAAGCTAAATGTTATTTTAAACCTTTAACTTCTAATAGCAAGCACTATAGTGGATGCCAGAATGTTTTAGGACCATGAATACATTTCTTTTTTTCAGTAAATAAAATGTGATAAAAGCCTTTCAGTTGAAACAAATTAGGGGGAGAAAAGGCCAGCCTACACGTGATATATTCTGTCTGATAATTCTCCACATTTGTGTTTTAAGATTAGTCTCTTTGTATGCCCTTTCCCTTTTAAAAATATGAATATGTCCTCCTTTGCAGCAGTTTTTTTCTTTTTTATTACACAGCAGAATCTGCTCTCTTCAAAGAGAATTTTTGCGACAGACTGTATCATCATAAACCACAGAGCATCTGAGGCGAATCTGTTGGTTTAATGCTGGACAAAATACTCAGGTCAGAGGCACCTTAACAGGAGAGACTGTCTATATAAGAATTTTATGATCTTTGGTTTATAGCAGGCTTTTTGAGCCCTAAAATTGAGTAGAAATTGAGTTATGTCTCATTCCACACATTTTTATTTGTGATTGAGGTTATAATTTGGTTTGTCTCCAAGCAGCACCAGGACAGATGACAATCTTTCATCTCCTGTACTACGAGTGTGTGTTAGCTCATCTTGGCTCTAATGATAGTTGGCAGTCTTCATATCTGCGGAACACTTTGCTATCTCCTAGTCAACAGGCACATTACAATGTTCATGCCTGCTTATTGAAATGTCAGAGCTGGACAGTAAGTGGAGATATATACAGGCACTGTTAATTAAAATTTAATCACCACACTTTGTCATTACAACAAGAAGACATCATAGAATATATTATAAAAGGCCACTCTGGCACTACTGATGTTCCTCCTTCCAGTACCTTCCTGTATGGCTAAAATGCATTGCTCTCTGCTTTAGTTCATCTTGATGGCTTCGATATGATACCTGATATCCACTGCAGTGCACTAATGCATTCACTTTCTGTTTTATTGACCAATGCCATTTCCTGCTTGCGTAAATATATCTACCCTGTCCATGAATGTGCTGAATGCCAAATATCATTAACGTTTTGCGAAGGAAAAAATGGAAAAGGAAACTTCCTCTCACATAACTACAACAGATATTCATGATGCCGTTTTTTGTTTTTTTGTTGTTTGTTGTTGTTGTTGTTGAGTTATCATTTTACAATTTCATTATTCCTTTTTAGGGTATTTCCTTAAATAAAAAAAATCTATTATTTCCACATTTTTTTTAGGATAATGAATTACAAAATAGTACTGACTCAAAGATGCGGGCCATGTTGAGCTGAGAGGAGCTGCAAATAATTCCCTGTGGGTTCATCTGTATGAGTCACGCTTTTCATAAATAGTCAAGTAACTGATCATTCACATAATTGATATTTTTGTTGATCTAGAACGTGGCATTTTTTTTTTGCTTTTTAACCCTCTTTCTCTGTTCATCTGTGATTCTGCATTTTCTGTTACTGTTTACCCCCTTGAAATGCTTACATTCAGTTCTGCAGTTTGTAGCTGTGCAGTCATGTATCAGGTTTGACAACTGGTGTTAAATCACAGCATTTTCCCTGGCATGTGACACGTTTCTATATTGATTTCTCCCATTCCCAGCAATAGCAGTGGCATTAGTAGCTTTCTCTTCCTGCCACTGCAAACACTTGCTTTATATTGGCAATATTTCACGGTGAGCACAATGCAAACATTCCAACATAATATTAAAGTTTTATTTTTGTGGACGGTTAAATTGCCACATAGTTGCAGTTTCATCTAGTTTCTCCTGTTCACTCTTGAAACATTTATTTGAAGGTCTTGCACTTCCACAATGTTTGGATTAAAGCGTGTTAAAGCTATGATAATGTTTGCAGTTGCAGAGCTGGATGCTTCCATTCTTCATATTTAAAAAAACAAGGAGGTAATACAAGAGAACAAAATTAACAGTGAAGGGCATTAGCCAATCATCAGTGCCTCAAACAGGGCAAAGGTTGAGTATTGTGGGTTAAGCTCTGCCGTAATTCCTGCAGATCAGATCAGCTGAAACCCTTCTAAGCATCCACTTGACAAATCACATATCGACTGAGCTAATAAAGCTGCTTTAACTGCAAAAATGGCCCAGCTTCTTCTTTTCAAGGTATATCTGATGCAATCAGTGTCTGGCTGCAGTCCTATAGTCATTTAGATGGGGTAACAGAATTTATTTGAAAGACTAGTCAAAAAATGGAAATAATTCTTGAATTGGGCAATTTTTTCATCTGTTCCCCAATGCAGTTTGTATATTCAGCATTAATTTAGAACTGGTATTATCCTTGTTGCTGTTGCCATGGCAGTTGATGTGCTTCATGATGTAGAAAATTTGCTTTTGCTGTACAATAACTCTACCATGTCCCTTGGGCATCCCTCCTCCAGTATGGTGCCGTTGTTCTCCTTTTCTTAGCAGCAGCTGTGGTAGATGATGTTAGAAGAGGAGATGAAATGCTGTCTTTCACATCATCGGGAACCTAATGATTTTTTTTTTTTTGTTTTGTTTTGTTTTGCTATCCTTGTCCTTAACCTAGTCTGTCAAGTTACAGGTATTGATCTCTCAGACATGCATTATTAATCAAAGGTTTAGTGCTTAGTTTCAAGGCTGCATCAATGAAAATAAGGTATCAGACTTGTCCTTATAACTCTGAGTGCTTTGCCAAATGTACGCCTTCCAGGTATGTTGAAACTTGATACCTCATTGCTTTTAGAGTGTTGGCAGGCTCTATGGCTTCAGAAGGCTTTATAAATCAGTTTAATTTCATGTCTTTCTAGCTGAAGCTGTCAGTTGTCAATCTTATCATTTATCAGTTTTTCTTGACTCAAACGGTTCGTTTTTTTTCTTTTTTTTCCAGCTCCTGGAAGGCAGCTTCACATCCCAGGTCAGCCATGAAGTCGATGGGCTTATCTTCCAGCCATGTGGGGTAGGTCTTTACCGAAGTGTGACAGTTTGTCATTTTTCAAACCCTTAGTCCCAATGCTCCAGGTTGATTGTCACTCTGCTTTGTCTTCCTACAAGCTCCTACAAAAGAATTGAACAGCTTTTCACTACCAGCTGCCGTTTGTCACTCTCTGTGCCAGGCTTGCCCTTGGTTATTGTAAAGGATACTGCACTACATGAATTCACATTAACACAGACCTCCTTGTTAGACATTGCACAGTAAACTTGACACATAGTGTTTACTTCTACAGCTTAAACGGCCTTGGTTGAAATACTGATTTTCTTGGTGTTACGACAGCAGAAAATCCTGACGGTAATAATAAAACACCTCTTTTCAGCTGCTGCGATTGACTTATGGACTTGTAATCCACTACAATATATTCTGCATACATCTACAATATAATCTACATGCATTAATGCACCCTGGACTAAAGTTTTTAAAGTTCTTATTGACTCAACTTCTTTCTCTCTTTTACTGTATGTAATGAACAACATTTTTTAAAGCTTGCTTGTACTGAGATGAACCCACTTTGCCTTCAGGAGTATCTTAATTCTTCATGGCAGAGATTCAGCAAGGTGCTGGAAACATTCCTCATTCCAGTTTTTGTTGTGGCACCCCACATTAGCCATGTGCTTATTGTGCTGTTTAGCCATGTGGGGCTGTTAATGCCTGGTTAAAAGCAGAGTCGTCTGCTTAAAGCTGTAATGTTTGTGAGAGAGTGAACAGCAAATGCATCAGAGTAATGGAGTTTCATTTTTGTTCAGGTTCCAATCATCATATGGTCATATGATCAACCTACTGTCAGGTCACTTCTGATGAATCTGTTTATTTTTATATCACTTGATTTAAAAAGTGCAGAAAG
>VUQJ01030307.1:32844-46678 GCA_015108635.1 Andinoacara biseriatus
TTTTTCCCCCCCCCCCCCCAAAAAAAAAACAAACAATTGGACATACGTTCCTACTAATGTTAATACCAAATTTTTGAATACAACAAGTACAGGGTCTGTTATTATGTTGTGGCAGTAAAATGTGAGCAAATATTTTATTTTTTTCCTAGTATTATTAGTTGTGATAACTGGCATTACATTTCTATTTATTTATGTATGAATTCATTATTTGTTGAATTTATAATGTATATATTTATATTGCATTTAATTTATATTTTTTATATTGTGTTTATTTATTTATTTTTATTTTATTTTCCATATCTAAAGATGAATATTTATTTATTTATTTATTCAGCAGTTTTTACAGGCAAGAAAAAAAATGGCAATGCACATCTAGAAGAGTAATTAGTACTGATAGAATGTTGAATGGAAGTTTAGTAATGTTAAGAAAAAAACAAGAGAACAAAAGTAGAGTTTAAACAACACAAAATAAAGATACAGTGGCTAATATAAATATTAGTAGAAAGATAATGTAAAAAATGTTTTGAAAGCTCGCAGCAGAGCATTTCACAGGATTCAAATGCTCCATCACTCCTAAACGGTCCTTAACAAGCTTTTTTTCCCCACTTGGTTTAAGGTCAACCTGCCACTGTTCAAACCCTCAAAGATTTATTCAGTTCTTAAGGGAAAACTGGTTTCCAAATACCAAATCTAAAACATTTATTCAGTGTGCAAAATGATGCAACAATATAATATTTCTGTTTACCTCAAAGATGCAGCCAGAAAAACAAAGTCTCTATAATCTAATACAGAATATACACAGCTCAATGAGCAGCAAACTGCCAAAACTTCTACTTTTCTGGAGGTGCTCGCACTCACTAATGATCAGTTAATCAAGTGCATTTGATTAGCAGCAGCTGGCTGCTACTTACCCTCTTAATTCCTGTGGAAACAGTAAGAGTGGGATTAGATTTTCACACACTGCTTCTGCATTTGAGCTTACTTATTGTTCAATAAACAATGACACAGAGTAATATGTCATGTTTTGTAGTTCATCTGAGGTTGTATTTCCCTCTTTTTAAGATCTGGTAAGGACCAGAAGATTTTTTATATGTCTTGATATATATAAAACCTTAGAATTTAAGGAGGATGGAAATTTAAGGAGGCAATTTTTATAATTCTAATTTTGAATCACCAGTGCTTATTTTACTCATCAGCTTTTGAAGTTGCTGATGGCGTCTCCTGAGTGGATGCCCCTTAAAACCTCTCCCATCCAAACTTACAGTTTGATACTACACAATATACCAAATATCCCAACTTTTCTAAACTCCCATTGTTGCTTTAGGATAGACATTAATGTGACAAAGAATCTGTCCAAATTTGGTTGGGCAAAAAGAAGTTATTTTTCAAGATGTAAAAAGAAAAGATGTTGATACTGAAGCATTTCTTAAAGTTTCTGAGCTGCTTGTGTAATCTTTCCTGAAAATATCTGGTAGAGTTGGCCTTCCTATTGGTAATTTAGCACATCCTACAAAATAAAAGACTATTATTTAAGTAGGTTTGTGGGAAGTTTAATTTTGAAAGAAACAAAGATTCCCTGCTAGGTCTATGACATTCCATTTGCACTCAGTTGTCTGTGATGTTATCACACTAGTCTTTAACACACACACACACACACACACACACACACACACATGCATCTATGTGTGTACCTTCCGAGGTAAATAAAAATAAATATGGAATTAACAGTTTAGGATGGGTAGTGAAGGTAGATTCGTTATGCCACAGCAGTAATTTGTGCAAATGACAGCAGCATAAGTGTGCGCAACAGCAGCATGAATTATACAGAGTTGTGCAAGAGCAGTGCAGCTACACAGCCCCACCAGTGTTCAACAGTCTTACAGCTTCAGGGAAGAAGATGTTCCTCAGTCTGGTGGTCCTGCTCTTGATGCTCCTCAGCCTCCTGTCTGAGGGGAGTGGAACAAAGAGTGTGTGTGCTGGGTGTGTGGGGTCCTTGCAGGTGGCCCTTTTCCTGCATCTGGAGGTGTAAATGTCCATGTTGGTGGAGAAGCTGACTCCAACAGTCCTCTGTGTGGCCTTCACCACCCTCTGCAGAGCTTTCTCTTCTGCCGCAGAGCTGCTTTCGTGCCACACAGTGATACAGGAGAGCAGGGCGCTCTCCACCACACATCTGTAGAATGAGGAGAGGACTGAGCGTCTGTGTCGCACGCCTCAGCTTCCTGAGGAAGTAGAGGCGCTGGTGTGAGCAGACTGGAAATGCTGTTGCCCCAGGTGAGGTCGTTACTTAAGTGTACGCCCAAGTACGTGTACCTGGGCACCACTTCCACCGCAGATCCTTCAATGTGCAGGGGAAGGACAGGGTGTCTGACCCTGATATGAAGTCTACAATCATCTCCTTCGTTTTTGTCACATTGATGCAGACATTGTTCTCTCTGCACCAAACCCTCCTGTCTGTAGCTGCACTCATCGTTGTTAGCGACGCATCCAAACACTGTGCCATCCGCAAACTTCACAATATGACAGCCTGGGTGTTTTGCTGAGCAGTTATGCTGTGAATGCTTGAAAGAGTTCACACTAATTACCGATCAACTAATATGCAGCCAACACCACTTTACTGATTGCATGGTGCCCAGGTCCTGTGGCTGCAAAATAAGCCCATGTCATCTCCCCTCCACCACTGCACTGACAGTTGGTATGAGGTGTTTGTGCTGATGTGCTGTGTTTGGTTTCACCAAATGTGGTGCTGTGCCTTATGGCCAAACATCTGCACTTTGCTCTCCTCTGTCCAAAGAACATTGTTCCAGAAGTCTTGTTGTTTCTCCTGTCAACCCTTCCTAAGAAATCATACTTGTTAGGTCTTTTTGTAATTGTGCTGTCACAAACATTAATATCTAACATGCTAACTGAGGCCTGTAGAGGTTGAGATGTAGCTGTTGGTTATTTTGAAGCTTCTGTGAGCATTTAACGATCTGAGCTTAGGGTGAATGTGCTGGGACATCCACTGGGAAGATTGTGACATTGTGTGTGTGTGCGTGTGTGTGTATGCATATAATTTGCAAGGGAAGAAAGTATTTTTTTATGCACTCGTAGTTGTAATTTATTAATTTTTTGCCTTTGCAGCTGGCTCCAGAGACCAAGGCTGTGATCCACTGGATCATGGATATCCCCTTCGTCCTCTCGGCTAACCTGCATGGAGGAGATGTTGTGGCCAACTATCCTTATGATGAAACCCGCACTGGTATAGTATATGCACGCACACACACACACACGCACACACACACACACACACAGATATGAACATGCAACAAGAGGAACCTTGTTTCAGACATTAACTTGAAATTTCAAGTAATTTTTTTCAGTTTCAAGTTATTTTCTTAGAGGTTTGAGTCTAAATTTTGAAATACTAACACAAGTTTTTAGAATATAAAATAACAAAAGTAACAAAAACAAACAAGCAAAAAAACAAAACAAAACAACACAACACACAAAATATCATCAGTAATTTAAAAATGAATAAGTAATTGTTCCACTGCTTCTAGAAACTGGAGAAATATGTTGTATTATCTAATGGAGGTACAAATAAAACCATTATGACCCCCCTCTATTAGTTAACACATACGGTATATTTATATATATAATTTCCGAGCAAAGCATGAAATGTAGCAACATTACTAGTCACAAACATTTGTCTTGCACTTGTCCATCTCGGAAGCTTGAGCAAGATCCTAATTGCAACATTATATGCCACTTCAAGCTTTTTCATTTTTGATATATAAGTGCACCATAAATATGCTGCATACTGGCATACTTGCTTTTACGTCATCATCATCGTCATCACAGAGATCATTCTTGATGTGACCCAAATACTGTATCTAACTTTAGTCATCACAGTTAAAACTTTATCTCCCAAACAGAATGAGGAAAGCTTTTACTTCTGATCCCCTTTAGTTGAAGTAATCATTCCTACATCTTATACACAGCCAATTTTTTCCTGTTTGGGTTGTTAAACTGTATATAAACTGTTCCTTTCTGTAATGTGAGGATGTTTATAGGGACAAATATTTGAACTGTTTCTGTAACAGCAAACATTTTACTGCTTTTTCTTTAGAATGTCGTAAATTTGATTTAATCAGATGGAAAATGTTTCCTGCGACCGCTTCCTCTGCGTCATTGCTCAAAGTAAACAAAATGTGTTGAGCAGGCACACGTTTAATGTGTCTCACATGCAGGTGTTTGGCTAACATTTTACCACAGCCAGTGTCTAAATGGTGAGAACTTGTTTGTTCTTTCCTTTCATTAAGGAGCCACCCATGAGTACAGTGCAAGTCCAGATGATGTGATGTTCAAGTCTCTGGCTAGAGCCTACTCCATGTATAACCCGGTCATGTCCGATCCTCACCGACCCCCGTGTCGCAAGAACGATGACGACTCCAGCTTCAAAGATGGCATCACTAACGGAGGGGACTGGTACAGTGTGCCCGGAGGTAAGAGACAACTGTTTCAGAGGAGCATTTTTAAACTGGTAATTTTCAGGTAAAAAACAAACAAACAAACAAAAAAACCCACCTGGATTACTTGTTAAAATGTTGCTCAACTGTAGTTAAACAGTGAAAAATGTTTAAACACTAATAGTTTTCCCATTTTTCAGTGTGTTTAAAAAGATAACAGATACACTAAAAAAAAAACGCATCAGATCTCAATGAGGTGGGGGTGAGGGGGGGGGATCATACTGGATATCTACACTGATATGGACTGGCTGATGTGCTAGGAACAAAAGGAAGCAACATTGCTTGACTGAAGTGAAAATTGACACTCTGTCAAGGATGCCAATGTTCACTTTTTGGACCAGAAAGACAGATGGTTTGAAAGAAGAAGAGTTTAAGAAGCCTTCTATGTTTACTGTGAATGACTAACTGAACAGAATTGCTGGCTTACAACACCTGCTGTCATTCATTTAGAATACTTTGTTGACCCTCTCAGGTGCCTCAACCCCTACTTACACTTTACTTTAGGTGAACTTAATTCGACACATGATAGGGTTGGGCAAGGTCTCACCCTTTTTTCACACGTTGGCTGTGATGATGCACATAATTACTGTAATAGTGGGCCTTCAACCACCTGCTAAGGGGACAACCTTCAGTTGCCTTATGACAAATGCCAATCAGGCTCCACGGTGCCAGGCAGTAAGCACAGGGGTCCTCAAAGGGGACGTAGGGTCCTCAGGCCACCCTCATGGTGTCTGTTTCTGATAGTTTGGCCAGAGACAGTCACACCAGTGGCCTACTGGAGGTTATTTGGCAGTGCTCATCCAGTTCCTCCTTGCACAAAGGAGCAGATAGTGGTTATGGGTTAAAGACCTTCTACAGCCTGTCCAGCTCTCCTAGATACATACATTCTACCAATGGCACGTATTAATGTGCCATCCTGGAGGAGTTGGACTACCTGTGCAATCTCTGTAGGGTCCAGGAATCACCTCATGCTGCCAGTAGTGACACTGACCCTAGTCAGTCAGAAAAAAATGAGGAGGAAAAAATGTCAGTGGCCTCCACCTGTAAATCTCTTCCTGTTTTGGGGGTTGTCTCATTGTTGCCCCTCTAGTGCACCTGTTGTCAATTTCCTTAACACCAATGCAGCTGAAACTGATTATCAACCCCCTCTGCTACTTAACTGACCAGATCAATATCCCAGAGGTTGAACTGACTGATGCTGTACTCTGATTAAAAAGTGTTTAATTTGTTTGAGCTATGTACATTATGTGACTGGCTTTTTCCTGCTTATGCATGTATTTTGTGATAAGGTAACAGTGGACAGTATTTCACCAGCAGATTAAGAGTTGGGTATTGTTTGTCATTTTTGAAATAGTAGCTTCAGAAAACCCCCCTTCACTCTTTAAAATTTTGTTATGCTGCAGCCTGAAGCTAAAGGCATTTAGTTTTCCCCCCATTAATATACACTAAGCACCCCATAATAACAAATTGAAAATAGAATTTAAGGAATTTGTGTAAATTTATTAAAAAGAAAACACTAAAATATCATATTTACATTCAGACCCTTTACTTAGTACTTAGTTGGAATGCCTCTGGCAGCAATTACAGCCTTGAGTCTTTATGGGTATGATGCAATAAGCTTTGCACACCAGGATTGGGGGATTTTCTGCTATTCTTCTTTGCAAATCCTCTCAAACTCTGTAAGGTTGGACTGTCAGTGGACAGCCATTTTCCCGTCTCTCTAGAGATGCTTGATAGGGTTCAAGTCAGCTCTCTGGCTGGGCCACTCTAGGATATTTACAGTCACTCCTGTGTTGTCTTCACTGTGTGCTTAGGGTCATTGTCATGTTGGAAGGTAAGATGAACCTTTGTCCTGAGCACAATGGAACAGATTTTCATTGAGGATATTTCTGTACTATGCTCCATTCATCTTTCCCTCAACCCTGATCAGTTTCACAGTCCCTTCTGATGAAAAACAGCCCCAGAGCATGATTGCTGTGCTTCACTGTTGGGATGGTATTGGGTAGATGATGAGCAGTGCCTGGTTTCCTCCAAACATAACATTTGGAATTGAGGCCATGCAGTTTAGTCTGTGTTTCATCAGATCAGAAATCTTGATCCTCACAGCCTGAGAGTCCTTCAGGTACTTTCTTGCAAAATCCAATGTGTTTAATGTGTTTTGCAATGAGGAGAGGTTTCTATGTAGACTATGTAGGTGGAGGGCTGCAGTGATGGTTGTCCTTCTGGAACTTCCACACAGGATCTCTGGAGCTCAGTCAGAATGACACCTCTCTCTCTGAACCCTTCTCACTCAGTTACTCTGTATGATTGTGCCATGCTTCTTCCATTTGAGAATTATGGAGAATTATGTGCTCTTGGGAACCGTCAGTGCCCTTTTGTAGCCTTCCCCAGATCTGTGCCTTGCAACAACCATGTCTCTGAGCTCTGTAGGCAGTTTCTTTGACCTCATGGCTTGGTTTTTGCTCTGATATGCATTGTCAGCCATGAAGCCTTCTATAGAGATGTGTGTCATCCCAAATCATGTCCAGTCAATTTAATTGGCCACACATAGACTGCAAACAATATGATAATTAATTTTTTCTTTTTAATAAACTTACAGAAGTCAAAATTCTTTAAGGGGTACTGAGTGAAGATTAATGAAAAGCAAAATTTTAATAATTGTTGCATCAGGCTGCAACATGACAAAATTTTTAAAAATGAAAGAGTTCTGAATACTTTTTTCTGTTCTGAAGACGCTGTATGTAAACATTGTTTCAAAATGAACTGTTAAGCCATTTAAAATCTAGAATCCTAAATAACAGTAACTCTGACCCATTACAGGAATGCAGGATTTCAACTATCTCAGCAGCAACTGTTTCGAGATCACTCTGGAGCTCAGCTGTGACAAGTTCCCCAACGAGGACATGCTTAAGACCTACTGGGAGCAGAACCACGATTCGCTCGTCAATTACATCGAGCAGGTAGGCAGCGCTGGAAATATAGATGCCATAAATCACGTGCTGCAGGCTGATGTATTTTCAGAAAACAATACCAAGGCGTGCAATCTCAAATCAATAAATGCTACTGCTGAGCAGAAGATAAAAAATGAACTGCAAAATGGGTTGTTTATCAGGGCAAGATTGACCTCTGTGGCTGTCCACAAAAGCACCCATGACACATTTTCACATATTATTTTGGCTGTGGTAGGATTCAGGTGATTAATTCTGTCAATGGGGTGAATGAAAGAAACATAGCTTTGATGTCAAAAAGGAACCAGTTTTCGCTGTTGTGACAGATAATGCAGTCTCATGGTGTCAAAGTTGTAAATGCCCGTACAAACGTCAGAGGCTAACTTGTGGTGACTACTTCCACCTTTGTATGCTCACAAGAGGTTGTTTGACTGAAAAAAAAAAATCCATATTCATTGAACACAGAGCTTGCCAGTCTCATTGGACGTGTCACTGAATGATTTTCACAATCAAATCTTTTGCACCTGACTCTAAACATGCAGCCAAATTAATATATTTTTCGTGTGTCAATGTTTCTGTTGCGTGCAGGTTCACCGTGGTGTTAAGGGCTTTGTCCGTGACCTTCAGGGCAACCCCATTTCCAATGCCACCGTCTCTGTGGAGGGCATTGACCATGATATCACCACAGGTATTGGCATTCACTGTAAATTCATGCAATTCTGACAAACACTCCTCGTTATACAGTATTTGCTAGTGCCGTGTGAGAAATAAAATGGTGAGATGGTGTAATGCCGCCATCTTTTGGACAAAGTGGGCACTGCAGCTGTACTGCTTAGTTGAACCTGCTCTTCGTGCCACAGTGATTCTTTTGTCAGAACAGCTATGCTCTGGATAGCAGAGAATCAGCGTGTTGCTTGTACACATTTTAAAGTAAAATCTGTATTTTATAGCCAAAGATGGAGACTACTGGCGCCTACTAGCTCCAGGAAACTACAAAGTGGCTGCCTCTGCCCCCGGATACCTGACTGTCATCAAGAAGGTGGCTGTTCCCTACAGCCCTGCAACCAGGGTAAGACACGCAAACAAATGAACCATCACATTTTCTGTGGCGTCTTTCCAAAAGGTAACCTGAGCAGGAGTTCTGCATCCATGTTTTGGGGATATCTAAGCACTACTCATATATCAAAATATACAATCCAAAATAACTCACTGAACCTTGCAGCAGACACTATCAGAAGATGCTGTTTATCTGACTAATGTCAGCAATGCCTACATAATATTGTAAGGTTTAAGTCAAAGAGTCTGCACACACTGAAGACTGATGCTTCATTTACATCTGTTTATTCTGACAGTGATAGACTGCTGCATAGCTAGGAATTATAGTTGCCATTTTAGGTGGTCAGTATGTGTACCAAAGGGAGCATTGATAAAGACATTTTTATGTTCATATGGTCTTATACGGACTATTATACGGAATATTCGTATACTCTGCTCTGTCCATACATGAGCACACCAACTGAGCTGCATCTAGTCTTGGTGGAAATGCAGAGAACCTGTCGTATAGACCATAAATTGGAGTTTTAACATAAAAACCCTGGTGTCAGCTACAGGATGAGATCGTCTTCTTCAGCAAAAAGCCTCCACCTTTTTATCTTTCAATAGAGAAAATAGAAAAAAGAATGCAAAATACTAAAGAATGAAAAGAAAGATTTAACTGCAGTAGGAACATTTACAATTTTCCAGCTAAAGAGCAATAATTTAAAAAAACATTGACTAAACTCTGCCACATCCTCCTCAGTTCTCAGCTCTTGTGTCTTGTTCGTCTCAGGTGGATTTTGAACTGGAGTCCCTGATGGAGAGGAAGGAGGAGGAGCGGGAGGAGCTGATGGACTGGTGGAAGATGATGTCAGAGACACTGAACTTCTAAAGCGTTTGTCTGGCTGATGATTGGAGCATCCATACATCAATGTAATATATTCAACATTCTGTGTGCCCGTCCACTCTAAAAAAAAAAAAGAAAATTTTTTTTTTTTTTTTTTTGTTTCTTTTTTTTTTTTTTTTTTTTTTTTTTTTTTTTTTTTTCCCTTAATGGTGATGTATTTTAATTGCCTTTTAGAATGTGCTGTCATGCTCTGTTTACAGGTTGTTAAGCCTTATATTTTAGTTACCAACACACAGCTTATATCAGCAGTACAGCAAAAAAGACTTGGAATACCACATTAAGTTTTCAGAGGCAGATCGCGGTGATTTTGGATTGACGCTGCTGTTCTCAGAGTTTCCAACCATTTATACATCAGAGGAGCGCTGCTTTCTCTGGAAACTTAATTTTGTCAGTGTGGAACAGCTACTGAAATAACATTTAGGCAGCCGTGGAAGATAAAAATCATAGCACTAATATGAGCATGAGACATTTCTGCATTGTGGAATTTATTCAGGGCTTCTTATACACAACCAGAGCAGCGGTAATGATTCATACAAAACCTCGGAGGCAGTCACCGGAGTAGAAATGTGAAATATCCTTCCAATGCAGCCTGCATAGGGCTTTATAGTTTGGTATTTATTCCAGGTTTGGATTTAACAATCATGTAGGCTGTAATGCCATTTAGGAGCCAGTTTTTAAAAAATAGGAGCCATTCTGTCTCGTCAAAGTAAAAAAAAAAAAGGTATGTTAATGATGCCTGTATTTTACTTAGGGGAAGTCCTGCCTTTGTTCATGCTGGTTCACTATAATGGCTTACTAGGATACTTAATGGAACTAATCTATCTTTGTTTCCACCAATGCTTTCCTTATTGTGACAAGTCAAAATGTCTCCTGGGAAAAAAAAAAGATTAATCAGTATACACAGCATCCGCTGTATAATAGTGGTTTGATTTTCAGGATCATATCATCGTTAACTCATCATTAATAAAGTGCAGATTGGTCAAATTATCCTTCAGTCCTGCCGAATATTTGCTCAGAATAATAAGGTATGGTATAGTACTTTGCAACAAATGCTTGTATGACTACAAGTCTGACTTTAAGTCTGACCTAAAGTCACAGAAACAATATAAAATCAGTTACAGAGTCCATATTAACTGCAGCTGTTCTGCACTCCTTGACTGTGTATAACAATGGACTTGGCAAGCAGTGACATCACCCACAGCCTAGAGAATGTCTTTACAGTCTTTGCTTGATTTTCAAGTCAGAGCAAGAGGAGAGAAGCTTCAAACTTAATTGGGGCACACACACACACACACACACACACACACGCTATGTTAGCTAGTATGGCAAGGAACAACCTGTAGATTCTAATCAGCTAAAAGTACATAACCATTAATATAAAGTAGACAATGTATAAAAAATACCAATGTATAGAGCCATTTACTAACAGTAAAATAAATAAATAAATAAATTAGAAGGGTAAAAAGTAATGTTTGGCTAAATCATTCACCGCTAAATCCAAACAGGGCTAATGTTTAAAAAAAAAACACCCTCCCCAGAGTCTCTTTCACCTTCCTCGCTCCTCTTGTGAGCAGAGCTGCACACACACACACACACAGCCTCGACGTTCTGTCTTGCCGTTACACAATCAGTGATTAACATAATAGCAGGTGGTTAGTGCTACATGAATCAGGTGAAGCACAAATCACCCGGCAGCTGCCGGGGTAACAAAGTTTTTGGAAACCGTATTGTTCGCATATTTCACTGCAAAACAACAACGAGGCGACCCGGTAGCTACTTTAGGACACGCCGCACGGGGACAAAGATCCTCCACAGTGTCCTTGATTCTGTTTGGTCACCCTTACTGCATGCCATTTCCCGGCTCTCTAAGGCCACATTTCCTCTTTTTTACTTCTCACTAACTAGGGATAAAAAATTATATAAAATAATCTTAGAAAATAGAGATTAATAGTGTCGGGATTTTGATCATTAGGGCTTGTGGTCTTGTGGCTATCATAAATGTCTATTCAAACTATCTAGTAAAAAAATTAGATGGTACAGTTAGCAGGATGATTTTGAGTCCAACATTGTCATGCTGGTGTCCTCGAGACTCTCACACTTAGCTGAAGTGAAACATATGCATATAAATGAGGTAAATCGGTGCTTTTTCTGGGAAATCCTGTAGTTGAATGCTCTGACCTGAGCCCTGCACGCTATCATTTTGCTAAGTACAGTAAATGCAGTGATGGATAACAATCTCAAAGGGAGGGGCTCACATGCACTATCATGCATGTGTGGGACACAAATACGAGAACACTGAGCAGAGAAACTTGAACTGCAGCACACGTTCTGCTAACAATGCCCACACTCCACTACATCTTTACATAGCAATTTTTTTTTTTTTGCTGTTTCAACCACATCCCACTTCACGTCACTTCCTTTATCTGGTTTTCATTCCGTATTGATCTCTCATTTCTTTTTCTTGTTCGCACATCTCTCACTTAATGAGCCCAACATTGGAATTAATTGATTAGTTGTCCAAACAAACAAATAGAGCAATTAATCTGTACTGGGAAAGCACTGGTTCTCCACAGCTCCATTACATCCTCGGGAGCCTCTGGAGAGGAGCACCGAGACCTCGCAGAAATAAAATAATGGCTAAAGATAATACCAGGCTGGCCCAGAGAGAGACACACTGTTTGTTCCACAGTTATTAGACCCTCAAAAGAAGACGAGGGTGTTTTTTTTTTTGTGCCTGCGAAGAGAAGAAGAGGATGATTATGATGGAGAGGTAGATGCTGGCTCGGTGTAAAGAGGCCACAGAAGAGAAATTTGAAGGTGTTAAAAAAGTGATGGAATAATCTTGCGCTTGGTCTTCCTCATCCTCATCTTCCCACTCACAGCTGCCGCCACTGCCGGAACAGAACGTGTTGTGCTGAGAAAGTGACATTTCAAATTTCATCTTTCATGTGACGCAACAGCAGCAAAGTGCTGCTAACTTTATGAACATTAAGACAACTCTGGAAATGTCTCCAGACCGTTTTATTACTGCCGTGAACATCACCGGGTTTATTTTGTGCTCGCTTTGTAATTTCTCTTTCTCTCCATTTTCATCACCATTTATCATTTCATACTCAACCATTCCTTTATATTTCCTTCTCCTTGTCACCATCAATCTAACTTGCCCTGGTCTCATATTTTTCCCTCACCTTATCATTTCCCCTCCCTCCATCTCAGTACTTCATCCTTCTGTTCTTCATCACCTCCACTCCTGCCATCACAAATATCACTGCTGCGCTCTCGTTCATAACCTAACCCTTCCTGTTATGTTTTCTCTTCATCCTAGCATGAATGAATCCCTGGCTACATTTCTTGCCTTCATCCTCCCCATCATATCCCTCATCATCTCCCTCACAGGCCTCTCGGCACAGTATTTGTATGTGTTGGAGACACTGTACGCTATAAAAGCCATATGCTAATGCAGCAGAAGGCTGCAGAGCATTACGTCGAGTGGACCAATTTCAGGAGTGCTTGGCCATGTTTTATTACAGCTCATAAGCCCAAGGTCAGCTGTGTAAGATGAAGAGGCAAGAGCGACCCGTGCACCACTTGAATCATTTATCACCCTGCTCCGTTCTGCGCTCTTTTGCTGTTTCCTCTCACTCTTGTTTAAGCGCAGTCCACATGCGATTCTGAACCTGTGCTGTAATTTATCCCTCTCAATTTTTATTCTGTCATACTCTCATCCCGTTTTCTCTCCACATGTCTCTTCATCTTCATATATTTCCCCCGTGCTTCTGTGTAGTTATCATTTTCGCACCACTTTAGCCATCATCTTGCCACTTTTCTGCATGCCTCTTCCTACCTGTTCAGAGAACACATTTCATAAACTTTCATATTCCCATCTTGTGATATTTCTTCCTTTCTGTTGGCTTTATTGGCATGGTTTTCTTCCCCTTTAGAAAAAAAAAATAGCCAAACCACTAAACAAAATTGTAATTTTCAAATATCATTGAAATGTTACATTATTAAGCTTTAAAAATTTTTCCAGTACGCATACTGCATGTTAAGCAACTGTTTCTCTGAATTATATGAACTTGAATCATAAAATTTGAATGCACTAAGTTTGTGTTTGTAAGCTCAGTAAACCACTACATTGCTACATTAAAGGCACAATGTGTTTATGTTTCTCAGTACTAAGTGAATAAATGCTTGGGAGCACTGCAACAAGTTGTTAGCAGAACAAAGACAGAGCATCGGTTTCTAAAGTTGATATGAGGTTTAAAGAAATGGCAAACCATTATTTATGAATTTTAGAGCCATTAGCATTTTCTGAGTTGTGTCTGTGTCCAGCCGTGGTGTTTTACCTCAAAAACATCAGTGGACTAGAATACCCCCCCCCCCCCCCCCCCCCCCCCCCCCCCCCCCCCCCAACCCCCTTTTTTTTTTTTCCAACC
>VUQJ01030311.1:0-13713 GCA_015108635.1 Andinoacara biseriatus
GTAAAAAAAAAAAAAAAAAAGAGTAGTCCAACAGCCTTTCTTGTAAACACTTTTTGAATACTTGTGGCCCAAAATGCATGTCCTGTCCCTCTCAGCGAGGTGGAACTAAGAGTTGACAAAGATGGTTGATTCGAGTGTCTATCAAGTTTAGTTGGTTTCTGTAGGTTTTTACTGCCATGTAAGTAACTACATGAAAAACATTTAAACAATTACCCCTGTGTTCATCCACAACAAAAACATGGACTTATGTACTGAGAAGGACAAAAAACTGAATATAAAAGCACCATTTGAGGGGAGAGGTCCTTACAGAAGTGATTGAGGCCTTTATAACTGAGTCCCTAAGAGGTAACTACAGAGATAAACGAGACTTACTGGATAGAACTGGTATGTAAAAAAACAAAAGAAAAAAAAACAACTAAGTGCACAATCAATGACACAAATACAAGAAAACCCAAGTTAAAAAATGATCAGTTGGCAATTGTATACAATTTTGTGGCTGAGCAGCGTGCAATTCAGCTACAGTATATGTGGGTAAGCTATTTTTCTGCACAAATAGTTTCAAATCAACTAAATATCTAGGCAGCTGATTCCCCGTTTGTTCTCAAAGAGAACAGAAAGGAAGTAGATTTTTGTTCTCGTGCATCTCCTGCCTTCACTAAAACGCATAAACTACAGTACATTGCTTAGATTGTCCTCGGTCGTTAAAGAGGAGGGGACACAATATAGCCTGTGACTGTGGGGCAGCGGCTTGCAGGGAACAAGTCTGCCTCATCTGATTGTAATCAACTGCTACAAAATCAGTTATGCTTTAAAATCAGTTGCCCATTATGTAACCAAAAAATAAAAATAAAATAAACACGGGGCAGAGCTTAAGTAGGTTACTACAAAATTGACAAGCATGAGATGAATTAATTTATATTCATTCTCGGCACCACTTCACAATAAGCGATGCAGCCATATTTCATCATAATCTCTCCATTTAATCCATTTCAAAATTAAAGAGGCACAAAAATACAAGTGCCAGAGTCTGAAATATAAAGCTTGTGGCAAGGCACTAAGTTTAAGATGCCAGTTTTTGTGAAGTAGTCTCTCTCTTGTTTACACTGGCTTTAAACAATTACAATACCTACTGCACAACTTTTATATTGTCAGGTTTTCTATGGCTTAATATTGGATGTTTCTTACGACTGCTACTTAATTTCTGCTTGTTCAATTATTATTATTTTTTTTACACAAGTGATTGTTATAAGCTGGGAAACATACATTCTTTTGCAAATAGCAATTAACTAGTCCTAAATTAAATTAAGAACCTACTGTTCCTAATGAGCATTCAATTACACAATCCAGTCAAAATTTACTGTAAAAAATCCTCTATTAGTCTTTGGTGTGTTGTCTCTTGGCACAAAATATATTTTAGCATTTTGTACTTGTTCACAAAAGTTTACTGACAATATTCCAAGAAGAAATGCTTCTTTTTTTTTTGCATCTTTTTTTTCTTTTCCAAACAAAAAGGGCAAAAATCATCAAAGTGAGGTTCAAATTAGTAAGGAACTGATTTTGTTGAGGTCAGATCAGCTGGCAACCCTGCACATATCAGCCGCTGACAGAAATATAGCTGACTTGGTAAACATTCATCTAAAAAAAGTACTGTATAAGCTGACAAACTGTTGGCGATGATGAACAAGAGTGTTTGTGATAGATTCGTACACTAAAGATAATGAAACGCTAGCTATACCGATTTTGCAAAATCATCCAAATTTTGGTTTGCTATCTTTAACTGTCAGTGAGTAAAGACGATGAATGCACATTCAAAGGAATAAAAAGGACTGCACTCATGATATAAAATCTGACATAAGCAACAAAACACAAGATTCTCCCACCAGATGCACACGACGTAGAAAATAATAAGAAAACAGTAAAAGAGTCAATTCTCAATTCATTGACACAAATTCAGCGTGGACCAGATGGGACAAAATAAAAGCATAAAGCAGGTGCTCTTGAAAAATAAAAGGCATTAACCAGCTGGATGGATAATAAGAAAGCAAGATAGCACAAAATGAACCACCCAGCTGAGCTTTAAATTTGCAAATTATTATAAATCAGGCCTTTTAAGTGCCTTTTATATGTGAATATGTTTTTTTTTAATCACAATGGAAATAAATCTCTATATTCTGACAACACCCCATCCCCGATTCCCATAATTCAAATAGTATAGATAAAATGTTACCATATACATGACTTGTAGCCAAAAGTATTTATGTGACTGCAGAGTCTCATCAAAGCTCACGACATTTTTTTTTTTTTTACTCAGAGTAAAAATCATCACAATTAAGACAGATCAACACATTTTTATCACTGGGACAGCACCCAACCCACCCACCAACTCTGCAAAGTGCATCGATACTTTGGATCATCAGCTACCTCTTAAAACATTTACCTCTCGACCTTGACAACACCATAAAGTAGGATTGACAAATGAGGAAAATGTGTTCCAAGTCTGCACCTGACACCGAACAATGCAGAAAATGAATATCACAGATCAACTGTCCCATTGTATGGGACACAATGGAAAACAAACCCATAGCTCTTTCAAATAATGGAAGAAAAACCATGTCACAATGGCTGAGATTCCTTTGTTCTTTCTGCTTGCATATTGTTCAGACTAGTATAGTGATTTAGGCGAACAGATCCAGAGCTGTTCCTGGTGTGCTGAGTTGACAGGGAGTACTCACTGTGTCTGTTAGACACTGAGTATCAAACTGGAAGCCTACCTCAGGAGAAAACAAATACATATACAATAGTTCTGAATAAACCTCGCATGAGGCTACAGAGGAGTACAAATTACTTCACTGTATGGATGAGATTCACCCGTTACATGGATGGCAGCATCTAAAACCACACCTAGGCCAACATAGTGAGATCTCCAGTAGTGATGAGAGATAAAATCCTGACGTGTTCTGAAGAATAAATGTTACAAGACAGCAAAATTTTATCTTGAAAAATAACAGAGTAATTTCTCTTACTCTATTCTCCATATTTGCCCAATAGCACACAAGTAGGCCAGCAAACTTTCTACCCCTAACATAGCACCTTCTTAATCATTTTATCCTGGCCAAACATGAAACATTTGACAAGGACTTTGTCCCTAATCCATACAATCAGCAAGGAATATTTCCCCTAAGTATCAAGGCTTTGTGTTGAAAGAATATTCTTTACAGGGTTTGGCAATAAGATAATGTACAAAAAACCTAGAACGGATTTCAAACATTGAACACATCTGTGCCTGGTAGGTTCTTGGCTATGAGGTAGAACCTGGTGAGTTTCATTTAAGTTAAAATACTTTCTGTTATGAGTATGTAGTTGCATCATGAGGTATTGAACAGATATGTCACACGAAGCTTTGCACTGGCAGAAAAATCATTCCTTGTGTGTAAGTGGCCTCCTGTGGCCACGTGTGCAAAAACAGGTTAGGTAAAAAGGTGATATGACAAGCATCTTACCAGAGCTTTCACATTATCAATTATTGCAACATGCCTATATAACTCTGTAAATATGTTTTAAAAAACATGGAAAGAGAATAAAAAGAGAAATCAATCCGGGGGTCTTGATTATTGGGACCACCTCAAAAATAGTAAGTCGTTACTCCCTTTACTTGAAAGAATCTGATTTCCATAAAGCACCCATTTTCTCTCTGTATTTAGCATCTAACTTTCACAAAATTGACAGAAACCCTTGAAGAAAGAAATGTCCATAGTAGCGGGAGCTGATTCAAAAAGAAGAGAGTCCTTTAAATTGCGTTGAAATAAACTTTTTTTTTAAAGCTTCCTTAACCTGAAGCAGGACCTAAAAATCACATCTTGATGCTTGAGCCTCCTCCGGACTGCATTTTGAACTCTCCTCCATATCATTGGCTGGTGCCTCTTCTGCATATTGTGCCTCAAAGGCCATCCCCTCGGACGTATCCTCTTGGTCCTTCTGACCTGAGCTTCCCTCCATCCTTTCTGGAGAGTCAATATGATTGCTGCCCTCTGATGCTCCCAGGTGCTTCTTCCTCAGGTGCTGGTTAAGGGTGCCCTGAAATGGGAAGCATTTCCCACAGATCTGACAGTGAAAGGGCTTGTTGTCTGTGTGGCCACGGATGTGGTACTCCAGCTGGTCTTTCCTTGTGTACTTCTTGCCACAGAATTTACAAACAAATGGGGTGATTCCCATGTGCAGGCGCATGTGGCGGTCCAGGCTCCCTTTCTGATTGAAGGTCTTTCCACAGTAGATGCAAATGAGTCTCTCACTGTAGGGGTACCACTGGCTCCGTAGGCTACGCTCTCGCACATCGTTCTCCAAACCTGCAGGTCCCACAGCTGATTCACCATCTTCTGAGCCTGGTTTAACATGAGTCAGCACCCCTGCTGGGATAGCCAACGGGCGCTTTGCCCTGGCTCGGCCACCTCGGAAGCCACTGAGTATAGAACGAGAAGGACTGGTGTTGCTAAGGTTAACAAAGCACGGGGAGGACAGCCCTGAGTAAGAATAGGAAGCAGACTGGATTACAGGACCATAAGAACCCACAGTGACAGCCACTACCTGCTCTCCATCCACCAACTCTGTGTGGTAACCATCATCCCCAGCTGAGGAACTGTCTGAGTAAGTGGGTCTGTCGGTCTTTTCTATCTTCACATGCACATCTGTTACTTGCCCATCTTTGCCAATCAGTTCCACTTGCTCTGTTTCTCCCTCCATGGGCGCATCATGCTCCGACACACTATCACTACTGCCACGATCTGACTGGCCTTCCTCTTGCTGCTGTCTCACCCGGCTCAGGCTTTTTGCTCCCAGCTCCAAGCGCACTTCATTCCCTGCCTGATTCTGTCGGGAGTAGTAAGGGGGGGAGATCTGGGTGGGATTTATAAAGAGGTTGCTGTCATTGACCCCGTTGCGGCTGGTCTGCAAGCTGTCTTTCTCTGGGCTGCTGATACTAGGGAGGCTGATCTTGGAATGGAGGCTCTCCAGGATTTGGGTGCACTTGTCAATAATCACCTGCATCTGCAGAAAGCTGGCTGCGGTGAGGAAACTGATAATATCCTTGAGCTGCAGAGACATGTGACCTGTGTAGCAGAAAGCAAGAAGCTGTTCAAACACCTCAGGGCTTTTGATGACCGAAATGGAAAGGCCACTCATAGTGCTCAAAGCTGAGTGGTCACGGAAGTAGGGTGAACTAGCTGCCAGCACAGCTTTGTGGGCTCGAAACGGCTGGCCCTGAACGTGAACAATGATGTCACACAGCTTCCCCTGCAGCCGCAGCTCATTGAGTTGGGTCAGAACAGTGTTGCTGAACTCCGGCACATCAAACTCGATGTAGCTGCCGTCGTCCATTTCTTGGATATGTTTCTCCAGTTTGCTGACAGCCTGATGATGGGAAAAAAAGACAAAACATTAGATTTTGTCACACTTTATTCACATCAGACTGCATCATTTTTATAGTTTCAAAGTAAAAACTAGAAAACGCATTTCCAGAAGAAAATGCAACTGTGAATGCTTGCAGCTGAAAGTTCGGAGCAGAAATGCCAAGAAATGCTGAAATGCCAGAAAATGCTTTGAACCACTTACATGCGCCACAAATCACTATGAAGTGGAATCAGAATGAACCCTAAACCCTTTGAGCCTTTGATCTCTTTCCCCATTCATTTTGAATGGGGCAAGCCTTTGATCTCTTTCCCCATTCATTTTGAATGGGGCAAAAAATTCACAAAAAAATTAATATAAATTAAAGCTGTAAAGTTTCAAAGCTGAAAAGTAATAGCAGGACTGTCCCGAAAAAGCTGAACGTTTTGATACCAGCATAAACTTAGCTGGAGTTAATAGCGACCCAAAAATGTACGGAAGAATAATAATAAATAATAATAATAAAGAACAATAAAACAATACAGCAATACTGTGAATGCTTGCTTGAAGCATTCACAGTAACAAGCACTGGGCCATGTATATATTTGGTTGCCATCTTAAACTAATGCAGTGTCAAGTCCTGCACTAAATCCTACCTTCATTAAGGTTCTAATGTACTGCTCTTCAAAGCAATTTTACGATTTAACAAAAACATACTTCACTAGTCCAACTGCTTTCAAGTTCACTTTTTACCAGAACAACCTTTAAACCTTAAAGTGTTCATGCATTTCATGCTGGCATCAACCACCAACAGTCGCACATGGCTCAGTGGTATAAGCAAGATGAGTATGTGGGTAGTTAACGTGTCATTACATATGCATTAGGGTGACTGGACTAATATCGTTGCTACAGGCAAGTACCTGAGTGGACAACCAGTTGTTTTATTTGGCTGCACTGCATGAACATGCACACAGACTTATCTGTCATTGTATCACTGCCAGTTGCTGGAATGATTGTGACATGTAAATTTTTAACTTGCGTGCATTACCAAAGCCATTTCTCAATAGGTAGTTTTCAACCAACTGAGCTCTTCATAACAATGTGAAAAGAGATGCTCAGTTTGTCACTTTGTAGTTCACCAGAGCAAAGCAATACCTCGGCAATAATTACATTGATGAAGCAATTACCAATTTCTCAGCTATAGCTTTCACATATTCCTCCAGATGTGACTGCCAAATAATCCTAGGTCAGGTTTTCCTAGTTTGTGTTGTGGACGACACATTGAGTCACTGTAGTTTCACTTGACTTTGAGAACATCTCCTCTAAAAATATGTTCTATCGACCTCTGGAGCAGTGCAACTAATGCAGTAAGACAGGTGAAGCACCTGAGCCTATTGTAAGTGCATCTCTAAAAGCAAGATGGACAGACACTGAAAAGATCACAAGGGTCAGGAAGTTTGATGGCAGGGAAGCTATTCCTGTCCAGGGTTTTTGCAAATCTACTGCTCAGTTGCAGATGAACCACCCAACAAACCCAAGGCATAGAAGGCAACACTTTTGAACATATGGTCAAAATAAACCATATGTGACCTGATCTGGCAAAATGTGTCAGAAGTCAGAGGAACCAATAACATATGAATCAGCGCAATTTGTTGAAGGTCATTTCAGGGTTCACTGGCTGTTCTTGGCAACAAGGAAGAGGTCGCTTAAAGCGCTTTGAGCGCTATTATAAGCTAACAGTAATTATTAAAATTACTTTGCATATACAGTACCAGTCAAAAGCTTGGACACACTTAACCACTCATATGCTTTGAAAATGAACAATATAGAATTTAATTTCAGACTTTCAGCTTTGAAGTGTGTAGTGTTATGACAAAATCTAAATAGCTCTCTAAAGCCTTCAGAAAAAAAAGGTTGTAAAAGCCCTGGAGAAGATCTCCAATTCACTTCAAATAAATCGTTTCACTGTAAAGTCAAACAGTTACCAGTGAGCTCAAACGACTGTCAGTTTGTCTAAGACAGCTCTGTTGACATTAAAGTGCACACATTTACATTCAGAGAGAGACAGAATGAACTTGATCTGCATGGAAGGCATGCCAGCTATTAGCCTTTGCAAACTACAGATTGACAGTAAATATGGCCAAGATCATGCTTCCTGGAATAATGTGCTCTGGGCAGGCAAACCAAAGAGAAGTATATGGCAAAAGTAAAATCGAACACAGACCAAAGGCAGATTTTCAGGAAAAATACCACATACTGAAACACAGTAGTGGAAATGTCTTGGGAATGGGAAGCTTGCAGTCGCTGATTCAACTATAAATTTTGCATCACCTCGAAAAGTATTAAATGATAATTTGAGGCATTGTGTGCATAAAATGGATGTAATTTTTGAACAGAATTGTATACTGGATACTGGTGGACAATTAGGAAAAAAGGCCACAACTTTTTTCTCAAGTACTGTCCAAACTTTTTTTTCTCTAGCAACTGTTTCAGAGGGTCTAATACTTGCTTGCACTCATATGTCCACCAAAAAAAAGAAAAGAAAAAAAAGAATCCAACAGCTTCCTTGGGCTCCACTTATTTTCTCATGTGACCATGTAAAGTGAATCAAGTGCAATTATTATTGAATAGAGAATTTCAGTTGCACATATTTCATCCTTCAGTTTAATGTCTTTAAGTTCTTTACATTTTACTTGTTGCTTATTCACTGCTATTAGTAAAGAGGGAGCTTAAAAGAAAGTAAATGAAAGAACTGAAAGTGATAGAGCATGTTGCTCCAAAGTTCCACATATATTGAGTACATTGGAGCACATCAGGCAGTTAGTGAAGCCATAACGATATGTACATACTTCCTTTGGCAGGGAAAGAAGAAAATCTGGTTATTCCAGGATGGTGAATGTAGGATAACCGTTCCTAAAAAGTCTCTTACAGAGCCTGCCTTCATAACAAAAAACATGAGCATCAGGAAGTACACTGTTTTTTGATTTGCTGTTTGAGCTTTTCATTCCTAACAAGGACACCTCCAACAGCTTAATCAACACAGTCTACAACCTAAAAGTTACAACTTTCAGGCTTTCACTTTCATATACAATACCAGTCACTTATGGGTGAGTGTGCCCAAACTTTTGACTGGTACAGTAGTATTCAATACTTTCATCACAGTGGAGGGCCCAATGTTTACAACTGCATACTACTCCTAGACAAACATTTACTGACTTAAGCTGGATCATTAAGTATTAATAAACAGACGAACCAGTTAAACAACACTTCTGTTTGTAAAAGGAAATACTTTTATCTCAAAAACCTTAATTGGTGTCAGTTCTCCTCCTTCTTAACTCCATCTGCCCTTAAACAATCTCTCTGCACCTTTTCCATCCCTACAACCGCTTGCTGGGAATTCAGCATGATCTCCTGTGCATTTAGTCCCTGTCAGCACTTTGGGAACATAAACACTTTATCTAGTTGCCAAAACATGCCAAGACACCTGTCCAGCAAACCATATGTCCTTATCCTGGTTTAGAAAAGGAGTAGTAGTAACATGACATAAAGAACTCTAAAGTAGATGTACATTAGTTTCACTTCCTCCATAGGCAGCATTCAAATACAACATGTTCATATACACACACACACACACAAACACACGCGCACACACACACAAACACACACAAAAAAAACCCATACCAGAAATGGCTGCCAACAGCATGCATGTGAGATGGAGCCAAGTGTAAGGGCAGCCAAAGAATGCATGCTCAGTAGTTGAGATGCACATGCTGAGTGAGGGTCACATGCTTGGCTCACATGGGAAAGCTGAAAATGTTTAAACTCAGCTCAAAAATTCCATCTGTGGTTCAAGTTCCTTGTCTGGTAATAGACCAATCTGATACAGCTGCTTAATGTCGGCAGGTAAAAAGAATGTGATATTTTACATGGCCGAAACAGTAATGGGAAGATGTCACCCAAAGTTTGGATTCCAAAATGCTGCCATTTCACTGGAAATCTAAATCAGCAGGCAAACTCTGTATGCTTTCTTCAACATTAGGACAGAAGTACTTAACAAGCAAAGGCTGGGAGGGCAGTTTAAATTAGATTTAAAAAAACAAAACAAAACATATATATATATATACACACACACACAAAAATAAACTAGATTGTTACACACCTAGGGGAGGGTACACTGTGCGAATCTTTGGAGTGAAAATAACGCACATTCTGAAAAATGTTAAGGCTTAGTATGAGATCAGAGAGCAGAGCTAAATATTGGATGCTTAGCCTTTGGGTGTGTTCGCTTATTAAATTTGTTTGGAGTACATAAGTGGAATTCAAGAAAATGCTCATCCTTCATTTCTGCCCACTCACATGCTTATCAGATGAACACAGTGGAAAACTTTATAGTCGAAACATCCACATTTATAATCTTACTGTATTATCTCTCTCTCTCTCTCCCTCACACACACACACACACACACACACACACACACACACAAATACTTACATTCATAAAATGCTAATGAGAAATAACTGACTAACACAATCATACAGTAATGTAACTATGACATGTATCACATGACATGAACTTCTTGCTGGTGACACTGCTGCCCAAGGGTGAGGCTCCAGATATCATAAGAAGTAGAATGTTCCTTATCCATCATCTGCAAACACTACAAGCACCAGCTGATGAATTTAGCCAAGGGTAACTAGTTAAAAGGCAACCTAGTTGATACGCAATACTCTATGACTCCCCCACCCTCCTGCATCAGTTGTCACGCATTCCTTCTGCTACCATCCTTGACAATCTTGTTTGCAAAATGAACACTTTTAATGACCAGCAGTAATTAGCTGAGCCATCATTGCACTACAGTTTTTATACCTGGAGCAAATCTGCAGTGATTACACTCTTACAATTACTGACGGCAGTGAAGCATTTGATGCAATGTCCATATTTCATTTCTTTGTATATCCTGTACAATTCAAGATATCAAGACAGGCAGCAATACTTTTCTGCTGAGATGTAATAAACCCCCTGAAAGACAGACAGGTTTCCTATATTTTCCAAAATGTCATAATTTAAGGAAATTTTGATTTAAATGAAAATTAACACACATATCACAAAATAAAAATAATTACATCAGAAAAAAAACATTGAGGTAATTGGCTTTGTATTGGAACTGACAAAATTACTACAAGCGACCCCTACACTTATACCTGAATGACCAGGTTACAACTCAGGCCTCACAAAAACCCTGTTTTTACTACATATCACTTTGCACACATAGCTTCTCATGGTTAATGTCATGTACTGCATAACGCAATACTGCTGCTTCTCCAAAGCGGAAACCAAAGATTTTAATAAAAGGTATGGTTGCTAAGTATTGAAACTATACAGCCAACTCTAACCGGTTTAGTCCCATTCTGTTCTGACATGTCTTATAGATATATAACATACTGTATTCTGGTTCAGTTATTGAGGAATAACATGTTGGTGGAGTTCTGTATGTATCTAAACTGGAAATAGAATAGTAATAAACACAGTTCTTGGTGACTCTGGTAAGCCCAGGTATCCCTTATAAAGTACGTGATAACTCGTCATGATGTCGTTGCACTTTGCCCTTCCCATAAAATCACTAACTAAAACATGCCCTATGAAAAGCAAACTCAATTTAAGGTGCATCTGATATGTAAAATACATGGGGACCTGATGGCACCCTAGGCACGAACAATGGGGTTAAACATTAGTCGTTCCGTTACAGTAAATTTGATGCGTTCACTTATATATTGGGAGTTCCGTATACCTCTGTCAGCCTAGCATGTGCATGAGAGAATATTAGTCGATCTAACCATACATGCATATGTCTTTACAATGCGGAGCAAATGCAGGGTGTCTAAAACTTTACTGCAAATGCTTCGTTAGTTGTTACTGATTGGGGGGGCTTTCTGCCCAGTGGAGCAGCTAATGTTAGCGCTAGCTTAACGATTTACAGCCACTGCCTTTTTGTTTACATCTCCACCACTTCTCGCTTCTGCGGTATCTTCTAGTTAGATTAAGGTGGGTTACAAATTTGCTTCGGTTCACCGGGCCGAGCCACCCGAAGTATCAAGCGCCACTCAGGCAGTGGCTAACTAGCCACATTAGCTCCCCTAGAATCGAGCTTTATTCCAGAAAAAAATGGGTAACTTTCAAACAGACTTCAGTCGTGTGTTAGCTAACGAGTTAAACACGTTTTCCCTGATTTGAAAAACGCTTGACAACCTCATATGATTTAACAACTAAGCAACAACGTCGAACGCGGGCACAAACTGTGTCAGCTGTCATATGAAAGAGCTACCATGCTAGTTAGCTTCTGCTAGCAGAACTAGCTTTAAAAGCTGCTACTCCGTAGCGACTAGTGCTAAGTAGAAGCTAACGTTAACTAGCAATTAGTTGCTAGCGGTCGCGAAGTAATTACTCGTCATTACTTACACTGCGAGAGCACAGAAGCGCCGACTTTACAAACGCATTATTGGTCACCATTCCATGCGAAAGCTGGAGTCCACCAAACTCACCGTCTTGCAGATTAGCATTAAACGTTGTCCATTCCCCTCAGTGGTTCGCTAACGCTACAGCCAGGCCTCCCCCCCTCTCCAGTCCAGATGTGTCAGACAGTTGCTGCTGCAATTTTTGCATCAACAGGAAGTGTTCTTTAGGCTCTTTACATTCATTCTATCAGTGTGGTTTGCAGCAGCCCCTCCCTTGCTTCATGTCAGCGTTGCATACTGTAACATCGTGTTCCCAGTATAGGACGTGATGGAGGACGCGCACAGGCGGAAAAATAAATGTAAAATACCCTATAGCTGCTATCCGATTGTTTATGTATAACGTGGCTATACATTCCCTTATCTGACTACGCCCATACCGCGGAGGGGTGCGTCAGATTCGTGTGCTTTCACTTTCGGTAAGCCCTAAAATCTAAATGTTTTATCTTTGGTGACGCCGTCGTTTTTGTTTATTGGAACAAACTTATACCGGCACTTTCCATTTGTGTACAGGACCCCCACTCCGCCACCGCCCCCAACACACAAACACACACACACACACACACACACACACACACACAAATATTTGGATTAATTTGCTATTCCAGTCAACGCAGCCTGCTTAATTTACAGGCAGAGGATTATTACCCAAAGAACTGTTTCAGTATTGCAGCATCGCCCACCTTGAAATTTATCTCGTTTGACCTGAATTAAACAACTTCGACGGCCTTAGCCAACTCTACACTCATAAGATTTTACATATTTTTATATACTTTACTTTATTATGTTTTTCCAATGTGCTTTGTAAATGCCTTTAGTAAGTATACGATTATCTGGCGGTATTGAAAACGATTCATTCATTTCTCTATAGATACCACAAAGGGGCGCCAGAGACTAAATTGATGAAACACCAACTTTTTCTCCCAGCTTTCATTTGAACGCACAGCCTTCAGAAGGGTGAGGTACGTCGGGATAACAAGGGAAATAGCTACTTCAAAAATTGCATTAAAAATAATAGTATTAAATTATTCAACCGAATGTAAGCGATACACAAAAATGGAAAGTTCTTTGTGTGGCTTTATTTTGTGCCTCATGGCTGGCGAATGCACTCGGACAAATGAGGAAAACACTGGAAACACAGGAGAATGAGGAATTATCCTTTATGTCAGAGTTCAGTGTTGAATCAGACAGTGGAAAAAAAAAACATTGTTGGTCATAATTCTTATTCAATAAAATGACAAATAATGACACAGTGTAAAAGCCTGTCAGTGGAGCAGGAGCTTGGGTAAACATGACTTTAATTTCGCTCTATGATGTTTGGCCCTCACACATGTAAAAATGATTTCTTTACCGCTGTAATCTATTTTATGCCTACTGAAGGGTGCTCAGTATTCAGAGAAGCACTGCAAGTATATTTGTTTGAAAACACTTTGCACAAAAGCTTTACCCATATTTTGTATTTCATACCGTAGTCGTGTGTAAAAGTCACATTTAACCTCTCTAGGTGTTAATATTAATGCTCTTTTAAAAAAAATAATTTTACTTCATATGTTGTCTGTTTTTCAGTTGGTTAAAGGGACATGCACACCTGTCTTCGGTCTCCTCTTAGGAGGACTTTATGTGCTACTTTTAGTGGAGAGGAATGAATGTGCACTCTCTCTCTCTCTGTGTGCGTGTGTGTGTGTTTCACTGAGTGTGAGTGACAGGTTGGCAGCTCAGGTGAATATCTGACCTAATCTGTGTGCAGGTGGGTGATCAGCGCAGAGAAAGGAATCGCTTTGTCATTGCACGTGCTTCTTGTTAAACAAGTCACCCCTCTATCCT
>VUQJ01030314.1:0-26754 GCA_015108635.1 Andinoacara biseriatus
ACAAGCACGGGCGTTTTTTGCCGCGTGGGCGGAGCGGAGCGGCGAAGAGAAGCTGGGGAAACCGTATCTGACGGGGAAACGCGGCTCGACGGAACACCTGTTACCGGCTAAATCCGGACTGGGACAGACAGCAAACACACCACCCTCGCTTACCACAAGTTCCTTTTTATGCGTAATTTATTGTCTCGCAAATGTGTCTGCATACATGTTTCCATTCGAACAGGGGGCGGAGAGGGGTTTTCACTCACTGCAGATGTGCTCGAAAATCTGCGCGTCTGCCGAACGCTGATTGGCTAATAAGTGAGCCGGGATAGATAGATAGATAGATAGATAGATAGATAGATAGATAGATAGATAGATGCAACATATAACATGCAAATATAAAAATGTTAAAAGCAGCCTATACATTGTAAAATTCGGAACGAATAGCTACACATGCTTTATATGTATGAAACATTAAATAGTATGAAACCGCATGAAAATCACAGAAGGTGGCTGGCAACTAGTGATGTGGCAGCAGACTTATGGCTCAGAAAGCTAAAATTAGCTAACATGAACCTACACATGGCTGTGTAGGTTCTCAGTCATCCAGGTCGTAGTAGTCTCTGGAGCTTGAAAAAAGGGCGACTAGCCTCTTTGTTTCTTGAAAATGTTTCACCTCTCATCCAAAAGGCTTCTTCAGTTCTTAAACCAAAAGGTGGAGAGACCCAGGTATTTAAACCCCAGTGGGTGAAGTCCCTGGAGGTGGTTGTGACCCTCTGTTGTTTATGCGCCAAGGTGTGAAATGCCTTTCGGATGAGAGGTGAAACATCTGCAATAAACAAAATGAGGTCCAGTCGTGCTTTTTTTCAAGCTCCAGAGACTACATTAGCTAACATTTTGATGCCATTTAGAGAACAATTATACCTAAGCAAACATGTTTTATGTCACGGCATTGACCCTTCATTATCAGAACAATTTGCACTTTTGCTTGCAAATGTTTCAGGCAAAGTGTGTTTTGAATCTGCACCACTGACTTGTGTCGAGCAATGACCTCTTGTTTCAGCTGCAGCAACGTAAGTCTTATTTATCAATCACAAGCCACGTTATTGAAGCATGCAAGACCTCTGTGTAAGTGTACTGTAACATCAAGAACTGTGGGCATTGCAACTTGTTTTTGTTTTAACCTGTACTGTCTCTAATAGATAAGTTGGCAAAATATAAGATCAGAAAACAATGTCAGAAAATAATACTTAAACACATTATCATTACCATCATTACTATGGTCATTTTTATGCGTGCTATGATGACCCATTTTAGAGTGCTTAAGCACTGGAGTTTAACATAGGGCCAGGTATATATGGATAACTTTTGTCCTTTAATAAATGAAATCGTCATTTAAAAACTACATTTTATATTTGCTTGAGCAATCTTTGTCTAACATTACAATTTGTTTAATGATCTGAAACATTACAGGGGACATAGCATGCTTTTAAATCCTTTTCATATATAAATCATTTGCTTGTGCTCCACAGACACCCCCCCCCACGGTCTTTTTAAATGTAAATGTGACATTTCACTTCGTTCTGCCATTTTTGTATTTTGATAAGATTATCTACCAGCAGAGGAACTTTTTATTCCCAAGTTTATTAAAGATATCAACAAAAGACTTGTCCACCCAGCCTTACATGTTCCAGCCAGAGTCTGACCCACAGCAGGAGAATGAAGACAGCGAATTGCTGCAAGAAAAAAATGGTGGATTTACAGCACGGTGGCGCGGTGGTTAGCACTGCGGCCTCACAGTTTGAATACCATCTGGAAGGCCTGGGTTTGATTCCATCTTGGCCCGGCCTCTCTCTCACTGTGTGGAGTTTACATGTTCTCCCCGTGTGTGTCTGGGTTTTCCCCGGGTACTCCGGTTTCCTCCCACAGTCCAAAGACATGCACTTACTGGGGTTGGGTTAATTGGCAAACCTAAATTGCCCATAGGTGTGAATGAGAGCATGAATATGAGTGTCAATGGTTGTCTGTGTTGACCTTGTGACAGGCTGTACCCCGTCAGCTGGGATAGGCTCCAGCCCCCCTGCGACTCTGAAAAGGATAAGCAGAAGTGAATAGATGGATGGTTAGTTGGAATCTCATGACCTTGTTTAACAGTTCCACATCAAATACTGTGACGTAATAGACAAGAAAATGTAACAGGTAATGGAGAAAACTGAACAGACTGAAAAATATGCCCCAAAAAGAATATAAAAATTTCCATGCAGCACCGGGAGAGAATTAATTTAAATTTTCTGCAGTCCTAGACACTCAAAGTACACACACAAAAAAAATACAAAATCAGGAAAGGGTAAATTATTTTTCACAGCAGTATACAATTCTGTTGTACTTGTTTAGAGGAGTCTTGCAAAATTGGGTGCTGATGTACTGCAAGTGGGTTTGTTCCAGCGCACAGGGGGATATGGGATCATTATGTTAAAGCAGAGGAGGAGATAGATGTTCCATGGGCGTAGTTCAGGTACAGACAGCAAGACAGCAGGAGACAGCAGTGCAAAAACATATGAATGTGAGCAATACCAGTAAAAGAAGCAGCATTAGGCTGCAATTTAAGGAAATTGGAAATAGCAGAGCAGAGTGCATTGCAAATTGAAAATTACAGTGAGAGCAGGTTCCACCACAAACCTGCATAACCCATACTATTGCATCACAAAGTAAAATAAGTCAGTAAGTTTGTTTGTCCTGTGTTCCATTAAAAGTTCATTTAAAATATAAAACAAAATGTTTTTAACAGGAAAAATGCACCAAATAAAGCAATTATAAAATGTATCATAAAAAGACTGAAGTCAAAAGGGTGCAGGAGCGCGTCAGGACAAGGTCAGTCAAATGAGGGGGGGCGGTAGAAATTGGGGGTGGGGTTGTTTATTTTTCCTGCGTTTGTTCATTATTGAGTTTCAAGATAGAGAACAAAGAAGGGCGGAGTTACAAATAATTACTTTTTTTCTTTTGTCTGTTTTTTGTTTTTGATGAAGCAGCAGCGCCACCTCCAGCAGATGGCGCAATATAGGCAATTGCCTATTATGCCTATGCAAAGAGCCGGCCCATCTTCAGATGGTGCTGGGAGACAGCAAAGCACACCCAGTGAAAAAACAGTCAGAAACGTTGAGGAGGGGGGAAATGACAGCTGCCTCCACCTGTAAAACCATTCTTGGTTTGGGGGTTGTCTCATTGTAACCCCTCTAGTGCGCATGTTGTCAATTTCATTAACACCAAAGCACCTGAAACTGATTAACAACCTTCTCTGCTACTTAACTTCAGCAGGATAGAAATAAAGGGCTTAATAAGGCAAAAAATGAAGGAAAGATGGCAAAAGCAATAGGAGCAAGAAAGGAAAGCAGGAGAAATGAGAAGTGCAGGAGGAATAGGGAAGTCGAGACAGCGATATCACAACTCAGACTTGGGTTGCTGGTTTAAATAGCACAATAGGAAAATACCATATAGGAAAATGTGACTGTGGTGAAAAGCTTAGAACATGTTTAGAGGCTGGGAGAGTGCAACAGATTTAAAACCTTAGTAACATGAAAATGAAACTGGACTTTATTGATTTATGTCAAAAGTATTCAAGAAGTGAAAGGCATCAGGTCATTTTTTTTTTTTTAAACAGACTAATGTGTTTGGTAGGATTTGAGTTTTGTTTAGTTGGGGGGAGAGGAGGGCGGTGTTTGAGTCCACATGCATACCAGTAGGTGGCGGTAATTTCGCTGTTTGCCAACCACCGATCAAAAATAACAAGAAGAGGCCGAAGAAGAAGAAGACGACGGAAAGTCGGTGCCCTAAAAATGGCGGAATCGGAGGAGGAGGTAGACGTCTTGGTCCAGAGAGTTGTCAAAGACATCACTAATGCATTCAAGAAGAATCCCAGCATGTAAGTATAGCTGACTGTGAACAAACTAGATTGATTACGGCGGCTTCCCTTCCATACAGTTATCGCTATCCAGCGATAGCTTGAATCAGGATTTTAAACTGTGGGCGTGGACTATTACCTGGAAACGGAACTGTCTCGAGGAAGTTTACATTTTAGCCACCTAGATTAGCTGTTTGTATGTTCCGTGCAATAATAAAGGTTAGACTTTCTTAGAGATTTCTTGGGGATTACTCTTTACTTGGACTTCAATAACCAAAACGGCGGGTTATTTCGCAAAGGTAGCCTTTTGCGAGCTGACAAATGCATTTCCAGTAGTTATTTGATTAATCGTGGTTAATTCGCCGTAATTAACTGGTTTGCTTAAAATGTTGTTATATGCTGGTACCCTGTGTTTCCATCTTATGCGATGCACGTGATTAGGTAAATAAACCTTTACCTTTATACTGTTTATTAAGTGTAACCGTCTTAGAAAGCAAAGACCCCAACGGAGCCTTTATTGAAAGATGTCGCCTAAATTCTCACAATTGTAATTAAACGACCCAAGTCTATAAACTAGCTCTTACAAACATGCAAGGCAGAAAAGATTGGTGACGTTGTTTTATGTTGCATGCATACCAACTCCCCTTTATTAACATAACAAATAACCAATAACACAGTTGATCCAAAGTGTTTTACAGCACAGAGGAAAACTTAGAAAAAGGTGCAAAGGAAACAAACTGCTACATAAAGGCCTATTAAAGGCAAAATCCAAAATAAAAACAAATCATCATAATACAACTCTAATATAAAAGCAAATCAAAAGCAATAACAAGAAGATACGATAAAACTTTTATGATCCCATGACGGGGGAATTTGCGCATTTACAGCAGCTCAAGTACAGAGAAGAACAGAATGAGGGGGAATAAATAAAAAAATAAAATAGAATAAAGTAAAATTAAATACAGCTATCAATGAGGAAAAAACACTACATACTAGTGATACTCCTGACAACATATTTCTTAGAGGCACCGCATATCGTGCATTATGAACACTGGACATTACACGTTGGCAAACAACAAAGAATAAAAACATAAAATAAATTGATGTTAAATATATGAAAACGCGTTACTGGAAACGATGTTCACGCATCAATGAATATGAGAAAATAACGAAAAAATGAATAAATTGCGACTTAAAAGTGTCACGCATTGTGCTGCGCATTATGAATGATACTCATTCTACAATTCATGACATGCATCAAAACAATACAATACAAAAAATAATAAATTTTCTTCCGTTTATCTGGGGCGGCATCCTGAGCAGTGGAGCCCAGACCTCTCTCTCTCCCAGCCTCCTCCTCCAGTTTACCCCTGATTCAGACGTAAGCGCTAGGTCTTCGTAAAGCTACGATGTACCCTACCCACATAGGTGGTCGATATTGTTGCTGTATTTATGCTTGTGCAGGTGCATTGCGTGTGTTAATTTCCTTTCGGTCGTTGCCAGGTGTTTTACATGCAGTGCCGGCCAACAGAAACATAACATGCTGGGACTTTTTTCCCTCCTGAGTCCTACTCTTTGCTGTGATCAGTTCTATTGTGTTTTTCTTTTAAAGTGCATTCATTTGTCCCTCTAGTTTTTTCGCTTCTTTGTACAAACTTGGGGGAAGTAGCCGGGAATTTAGGGAAGCAGGGGCAGGGCTGGGAGGATGGCACGCCCTCCCAGCCCAGTTGAAATAGATAAAGTGGATGTCAAAATGATCCATTCGCTCTCCGTGGTGCTGAACTGCTTTGAATTTGTGTTGTTTTATCATTAGTTACCATGTAGCCTAATGTTTTTGTTATTCTCTTGCTGTGTTATATTTCATGTCCATTCGATGGACTTCAAAATGACAGTAAAATGATGTTATGATTAGCTTTGTTATTTGGGTATAAAGGGCTCGGTCATTTGCCCTGACCCCGGCTCTGATTTGTTCCGCTAGTGCAGGGAAGGAGGGGTGTTCCTCAAGAAGTGCGCTTCAGGGTACGTTGTAAAACTTGTTTACAAATAACTCGCAGTATTAGACCTAATGAAAGTATCAGGCCAAGATTAACAGAGTTATGGCATTTTTCTATAATGCTGTCAGGGCTGCAGCTTCATCTGATGGCAGATGGCTGCACAACATTTAGGTCAAACATTTACCAGCACTGGGTTAATTAAAACTTTAATAATTAGGCTAACCACATCATGCATTATGGGGGGAGGAATGTAAATAAATGTATATGTAATATGTATATAAGGTACACTGTTTGCATAAAGTGATGGCAGTGGAGGTAAAAAGTCCAAGTGACTTATCACATCGTGATGTGTTATACAGTCTAACTGCTTTTGGGTTGAATGACCTGCGAAAGTGCTCCTTCCTGCAGCAAGGATGTTTCAGTCTCTGACTGAAGGAGCTGATGGGGGATGGGGGTTCATAATGGATGTGAGCTTTGCTAACATCCTCCTCTTAACCACCACCATCACAGATTCCATATGAAATCCCAGCACAGAGCTAGACTTCCGCACCCATGTGTCAAACCTACTCCTTTCCTGGCCTGGAGCCTGGAAAATGATTGCAGACAACTTAAAAAAAAAGAAAAAAATTGGCTCCTTAGAAACAAAATGTATAGAAATCTGATTTCACTCAGGACTTTTGCACAGTGCTGTACAGTGATTTCTGTGGGGGTCAAAATGACCACATTGGCAATTCTGGATGTAAGTGGTTGTAATGTACAGTGCTGCTTCACAGTGAGAAGGCTATGGGCTATTTGCTCTTTTATCTTTATTTTTATGGTAATTTGAGTCTCTTCATCTTGGCCCTTTGTGGTTTGTGTTTTCCCTGTTTCTGTGTGGGTTTCCTCTGGGTTCTCCAGTTTCCTCCAGCAGACCAAAGGCATGCTTGTTAGGTTAACTGGTAATTCTAAGTGGTGGTGATTGAAGGCTATAAGTGTGAATGCAAAGTAGATATAGGGCTAGACAACTATTGCTGCAGTCATTCATCTGCACCAGAAATATTGGCACCCCTCTCTCTGAATGGCTGGACATTGTTAAATGGTAAATGGATTTGTTCTTATATATCGCTTTTCTACTCTGACTGAGCACTCAAAGCACTTATACAACCCATTCATACGAGCACTTCCATGTGTAACTAATTACTTATTGTCTAACATTCACACGCAACGCTTGCGTCAGAGAGCAACTTGGGGTTCAGTATCTTGCCCAAGGATACTTTGGTATGCAGCCAGGAATCGAACTGCCAACCTTCCTATCAGTAGATGCAGTACTACTGCAGTACTTTGATCTAGAAAATGAGCAGTTATTTTTAGGCTGTTTCAGACTAAATTTGCACTCTTATCAAAGTAGTACATAATAATACTCTGCACAGGCACATTAATGTGCAAGGGAAGAAAGCTGCTGGTCCTACTGCTAGCCTTAGCCATACTCTGCAAAACAGTGTGCACAGTGTTATGCAAGCTACAAAACTGCACTTGTTTCAGCGACATTTAAAATACTATTTTGTTTTTGAAGTCTGGGATTAATGGCTCTTAAATACACATGCAATATTTGTCACTGTTTTATCTCCATTATATTGTGGTTGAGTTTAACGCTTGACTTTTTTTTTAAACATATGTTTTTCTTTTTGAATGACACAAGGCATATACGTGTTTAAAATGGCCTCAGCTTTTAATCAAATTCAAAATGTTTCTGAGGATATGATTATAACACAAAGAAAACTGTATGTTTTCACTTTCATTGTCACTCTCTGCTCCTTCAGTGATGAGATTGGTGTGATTCCGTGTCCAGAGCCCCGCTACAACCGCAGTCCCATTGTGCTGGTGGACAACAAACTTGGTGTTGAAAGCTGGTGTGTTAAATTCCTGCTGCCATATGTTCACAACAAGCTGCTGCTATACCGCCAACGCAAACACTGGCTAGACAGAGAAGGTAACTCAATATCTATTTCAAATAAAATCAATCCTGCTGGATGAGTAAATATATTTTGCAGTCTGTTTTTGGACTTTAACAAAGTATTTACCATTATTTAACCATATATCTGAACCATGATAAATGTAGACTGTATGAAAGAAGGGCTAGGATGCAAGTGCTTTCTGCCTACTCATTTTTCTTCATCCCCACTTTACATGTCACCTGCTATACATTTGTGCAGTATACTGTAACTGTTGCACCTATTAATGTGCACAGAAGCATCACCTTGACAGTAAATATGAATTAACCATTTATTGTAAACCCTACTCTCCATACTTCTGTTTCAGATGGTCTTTAATGACATTTTAATGACACAGCTGGGGAGTTGCCACTTTGACCATTATATGGTTGTATTGACTCAAGAGCTTGAAAAAAGGCAACTGAACTTCTTTAAAAAAATTGGGGGGCCATGGGGTTCAAGCTCTTGAGACTATCATGACCTGAATTACTGAAAAATCTACATGTAGTTATATTGTTTCCATAAGTGAAAAAATAAGTGAAGCTAAAATTCTGTGTTTGTGTCCCCCCCCCCCAGCTTTAGTGGATATTACCTGCACTCTATTGCTGCTTAACCCAGACTTCACGACCGCATGGAATGTCAGGTATAGGAATGATATAACACAAGAACAATAATATTTGCTTTTATAAATGTCATCTGAAAATTTGACATCTTTTTATTGAAATAGATAAAATGCATTGTAGTGAGACTGGTACTTTTCCAGCAAACAAGGGAACATTTGGGGGATGTTTTGCAAATGTTCACATATTCCACAAACATTCACTGCACCCTTTGAGGGGACATTCCCCAGCCATGGATCTAGGAAAAAATTTCTTGACATCAATGTATTTTAATGTATTTCTAATATTGTATTTTTAAAAAAAAAGGGTTAAGTGGTTCAATGAATGTGCCAATTTTTTTAAAAATTTGACTGACCGTCAGAATAATCGATAGATTAATCAAAAAAAATCTTTAGTTGCAGCCCTACCCTGTGGTAGTGCCACAGGGAAGTTGGTTGCCAGTCATCAAATAGTTTGACAAGCCATACTGCCATACTTCCGTTTTCTAAATGCGTGCGCATTCTTACCTACATCATCACTGTTTACAAATTGTAAAGGGGTCTATCGATTAGTATCTGTTTCATTTGCGCGCGTGTGTGTGTGTCTGTATGTGTGTATTTATGTATGTGATTTGTGTCAAATCTGTGGGGAGAAGAGTGAGTCTTCATAGTTTTTTAGGCCAAATCGGCCACCACTACTGTGGACATGTATATGATTACAGCTCAATATGGATCATTGTTACAGGAAGGAGTTACTACAGTGTGGAGTTCTTAACCCAGAGAAAGATCTCTACCTAGGCAAGCTGGCCCTAACCAAATTCCCCAAGAGCCCAGAGACATGGATACATCGGTAAGGCCAAATTGCTTCTGTAAGCACTATGTTCTAACCTGCTTTTTGCAAAACAATTTGTTTTAAAAGTAATGGTGTTCCTTGTTCAGGTTTTTTTTTCTTTTTCAGAATTTTCCTGTTTCCCCACACACAGACATTCTTTGGGTGGGCTGCCTAGTTATTCAAACACTTACCCAGTTTTGTTAGGCAACGCATTTGAGCCACTCTTTTCTTTTATTGTTTTATAAGTATGGATATGTGATCCTAAAACACAGCTAATTGTACTTGTGGTCCTTATGATACATTTTTCACATAGACTAAGCTACATTGGAATTCTTTTTTAATATTTTTTCTTTACAGGGCAGCAATTATAATTTTTCTATGCCTTTATCATAGAGCTGTGAAACTTAGAAGTCTGTTAACTTACAGATGCAACTTTTTTTCCAGCTTTCATTCCTGACTTTAAATAAGCTAGATTCAAACAAGCACATGTTGATACAGAACTTTTAATACTATGTTACTGTATAGCATTTTCCTGTTACAGATACTTGTATGCTTGATTATTCTGCAGGACTGTATTCTGTGTATCATTTTGTGTTTTGTTTTGGTTTTTGTCTCATATTGTAATTTTTTGCTGGTAGACTTATCCATGTTTGTGATTGGTCAGATGCTGCCTACACCACCACTTTGATCTATAACGAGACTGATAAGCTTCAGGATTGATAAGATAAATTGATAACCAGCTTCCATTGTTTGCATAGCCTGATTGTCAATGTTAGTGAAGCCAAATAACGCAAAGATATTCATGAGATTTGTTTAAAAAGTGGTTTATTTTAAAAAGCACACTCAGTCACTCAATTTTTGATTCTTTGTCCAAAACTTTATTATTTTATGAATGAAATCACGAGTAGGTCATAATAGTCTAGACTTTGTCTTTCACTATTCAGTTAAACTTTTTCCTAGTACTCCCTGCGCAGACCACCACAGGGACTATTTTGGTTCTAGGAGCTAAGGGAAAGCTAAATTTGGACCCTATTAATGTAAACAGTGGAGTTAATGGATTTCTGAAATCATTCCTGGATGGGAAAAGGTTTTTAGATCAATGTTTTCCATAAGAAGTAACAATGTTTGAAGGCTCACAATAAGCAGTGATGATGACATGGGATGCTGTTCTTTTAAGTATTTTCCCTTATATAAAGCAGGAAATGTGTACAGGGTTAATGAACCTGTGTAACTTAGCAGTCGGTGTCTTCCTACAGACGCTGGGTGCTGCAGCAGGTCGTCAGTCAGTTCCCTACTTTGGACCACAATAAGAATCAGCACCAACAGGCTGAAGCAGTGCAAGGTGATGTGGAGAGAAACCAACAGCTTAGTGACCACTTGGCCAGGACACTCCACCAAGAGATGAAGGTGTGCTCTGATGCGGCAGGCCGCTATCCCAGCAACTACAATGCCTGGTCACACCGCATCTGGGTGCTGCAGCTCATGGCCAAGGGCAATATCAAGGTATCATTTAAGTTATTCATTGTCTTTAAGTATGATTTTCTTGAATAGTAATGTCTGTGTAGGTTCTCAGTCATCCAGGTCATAGTTGTCTCTGGAGCTTGAACAAAGGGCGACTGGACTTCTTTTTGTTGCTTGAAGAAATTTCACCTCTTATCCAAAAGGCTTCTTCAGTTCTCAAACCCTGGGGAGTAAGCTCAGGACAGTATTGTAAGTGTTGTTAGCAACTTTTCCCCGCTTACAGTACTGTCCCCAGGCACCTTAATGCCCATTCACATTTTTGTTCCGGTGACCTCAATAGGTCACTTGATACAATGGAGTGAAGTCCCAAATTGGTTTCAGCTGAAACCACTAATTGTAATGACCCACGCCTCCTTTCATACCTTGGGTTGGGTCACAACCACCTCCAGGGGACTACACCCACTGGGGGTTAAATGCCTGGGTCTCTCCAACTTTTTGGTTTGAGAACTGAAGAAGCCTTTTGGATGGGTCTTCAAAAAACAAAAAGAAGTCCAGTTTCCCTTTTTTTCAAGCTCCAGAGACCTTGAATAGTAATGAGATTATAAAACCTTAAAAAATGTCTTGCCTAATAATGCACATTCTGTCTGTTTTGGTGTCTGGTGGTATGAAAGTGATATGAAGGTGAGATGATGTACATAGGTTGTCCCAATCAACATTCAACGTAGAAAATAAAATGTACTAATTACCAGGTACTGGCATAGCTACTTGCATTAGAAAATAAAATTACTCAGAATTTTCACAGTAAATTTCAAATAGTGCTTTTGCTTAAAATCCACTAAAGGATTTATTCACCAAATGACACCAGTAAATGGAAAACCTTTAATTTACCAAATTTGTCCATTGTATGTACAGTTCAAGTTGCAAAATACCAAGACAAGGATATAAAGATCTCAAAAATTCTAACCCACTTCCTTTGAATAACTATACAACTTAGTGAGTTTGTGGTTTGTCACAAACAGTTGGGGGGATTTTTAAGTCACCAGTTAAGGTGAGAGATATTTGAAAGGATAAAGCAGTTCCATTCAAATGACTTCATTTCTCAATTGGAACCTTTCAAAAATATTAGCCTTTTGAAAACGTGTTACAGAAACACTTTTTTTCTACACACAGTCTATGGTAATGCTGCTGTTAATGTGGCTTTGTGTCTTAACACCACAATCTAAACACAATTTTTGATCTGTATTTAAATTAATTCTCAGTTGGTCATTAAAGTGTTCCTGTATTATGCATCACAGGGTTATTAATGACCCCATAATGCATAGTACAGGCATTGTAGTCAGTGGTTTTTACAGTATGATTATTTTTCAAATTCACTTACAGTCATAAAAAAAAACCCAAAGGAGAAATTACACAACCTTGCATGAATTTTTGGTGTCATTGTCTTATTCAACAAATGAAGTTCTTGAGACAGAGCTATATTCAAGGCTCCCCACATTCTGGTTAGCTTCTCAACAGCAACCCTTTGACCTTTTATCAATCTTTCTCACCTTGAACACAAGATGATACATCTGAAGGTGTTTACCCTAACATCATACATTTATAAGCTGAAACATAATTATTCTGTTCATATTCTGCTCCTGTACTCTATAAATATGTTAGCTCACAGTGTGTGCAGGCAGCCGTGTGCCTTAGGACTGAAAGTCATCAGCCGGGTTTGAGTCTGGCCTGTGGCCCTTTGCAGTTTGTCTTCCCCCTCTGCCTACTTTCCTGTCTACTCTTCACCTCCAGACTTTGATAAAGGCCAAAACAAAAAAAAACAAAACTTGATTTGTTGTTTGGTTAAAAAAAATTATAATCTCTCGTGTATTGTATTTTGTCAATATTAGAATTCTGCTTCTCCACAAGCATTTTTGTTGCCATGATTCCTGGCAGGTTTTCCATGATGAGCTGTCGTCTATGCGCCTGTGGGTGTCGATGCATGTGTCTGACCACAGTGGCTTCCACTACCGCCAGTTCCTGCTCAAGGAGCTAATCAGTGAGATCTGCCAGGCTCCAGCTCACACCACCACCACCAGCTGTTCATCTCAGCATGGGACCAACACAGTCCCCAAGAGCAGTCCCTGCCAACACGGCCGCACTGAAACTGATGGAGAGCCTTTAGGACAAGAGACAGGTAGTGAGGAAGCAGGACAACTAAACTTCACTACAGTTCTTCAGCTCTTCCACCAGGAGATGGAACTTTGCTCAGATCTGATTGAGTCCTTCCCTGGACATGAAACACTCTGGAGTCACAGGTGAGGTCAAAGACATCAGCAAAATGGTCCTTTTACAGTGACTTTATTACAAAGCTTCTCTCCAAAATGGACACAACCATCACACTTAAAAAAAATCTGCCGATCCGAAAATGTGACGTGGCAGAACAGCATGCCACTGATTGGCCAGGCATCACTATCAGAGTCATGAAAGTGACTCCACCAGAATCAACCGCACCATTTTTAAAAACCTACAGCAAGAAAATAGAGGCACACAAAGCACTGGGAGGCTCGTTTGAAAGCCCAGACCGACAGTTTGCAGCGGTAGTTTTGCAACAAGAGAGCCATCTGAAACATACAGCATACATATTTTAACCCTGCTGGGCAATTGCAGCTCAAGCACCCATTACCTGCCCCTACTAGCTGTGAACAGCTAGTTATCACTGAGCGCTGCTGAGGTGGTCGATCAGAAGAACTTTGAATTACCGTAATTACACGACCGTTTGTCCTATTGGAAAAAACTCAAACGGTTTCTGAAAGCTGAGAAATTGCACTCTGCACCCAACTTAGGTTTATTATGGTAATCATTGCCAGACGTACACGAACGGCAGCACTTTTGTAAACTGATCCGATTACAACATGTTCGGCAGTATCCATGAAGCTGTTAGCTTGCTAACTGCTACGTGATTACATGTGGAAGCCACGCATTTTTAAAGCTCTGTGCATGCTGTAGTGTCACACTATAGATAACGTGAAAAAATAAGAGGCTGCACATTAAAGGAAAACTTAAAACATAAGGAAAAATGAAGTAATAGGATGTGCAACTGGGTAGTATAATGTTGAGGAAAACGAACAAATATACAGAATAAAATAATTTGAAAAAATGTACAGACTGATGTTGTGACAAACGACAACAGCACAAGTTGAACCCGAGCTCATGTTCCAACTAATAAATCCACCCGTTACAGCACAAAGTGAACAAATTTTGTCATTAACTCTGACTCTGACTTTGGGAAACCAGAAATATAGAACCGCCCGGCGGAAGTAGCCGTCTATAATGGCAGCCTACGTAAGCTCTTGCAGAAATTTGTGGATAGGTTAATACTTAATGATAACTTTCATCCATTAAAACATTATACGGGGGACTTATGCATGATGATGATAGTAAACTGGCCTTAGTTATGTTAGCATACAAATTACGTCAAGAGACTACCCGCGTTGCTATATCGACTCCACCCACATTGAGGTGGTCCTCGATTGCAATAGCGACAAAACAAGACTGTGGCGAGTCGATCTGCGCTGAGTAGATACTAATGGAAACCCGGCATAAAGCTTTAAACTAACGCTCACAGACAGTCTGTTGCTGGTTAAATTAATCTCTTTAAGATTTGATTAGCCCTGTTTTCAAATACAGTATGGTGTTGATTTCAAACAAATATTCGTGAGATCCAAGTTTTAAAAAAAAATCCACTTTTGCTGTGAGAAATTCCAGCTTGTTTCCAATCTGGTTAAATAATTTTGTTGAATTAATATGTTTATAAATTTTTAGGGTGTTTAGCCCAGTTTATATAAAAGTTTCTTCAGAACTTCTTAAAAAGTGTATGCATACACTTTGCATACTATACTGATATATTGTCTGTATATTGTTTGTTTAATATAGCTCAATAACCATGTTAAATGTTTACACCCCTCCCAGGCGGCATGTCTTTTACTTGTGGCACCAATGGAGGAGGGAGCACCAGCACCAGCATCACTGCAGCAGAAGATCAGACTGTAAATTAATCCATCTCACTGACATACACCCAGATGTGCCGGAGGTGAGCTCTCAAAGCTGTGCAAGCCAGGGCAATGATGTGAATGGACAGAAGCATACTAGTGAGCCGATGGAAGTAGATGGAGTATCCTTGCCAGACCCACATGACAGTAAGCGGCTGAAGAGAGGCATCCTGCTGCCTTGTCCACCCACCCTGTCAACGGAGCTCAGTTTTGTAAGCAGTGTTCTGGACAGCTGCTGTAACACTGAGCAGAGATGCTTTGCCATGGCATACAAGAAGTGGTTAGATACAGTCATTGGCCTGCAGTCTTGAGAGTGAGAGAGAGAGAGAAAAAAGATAGCCCTGTTCTTTCTCAACACTGAAGCAGCCTTTAAACAAAGATTTAGGATCAGTTTGCCTGCCTACAGCGCTGACTTAAATTACTAGTACTTCAAATGCAGTGATTAATTTAGAAACCAGTCATTGGACAGCCTGCTTGCAATCCTATTTTCCTAACAATTACAAAGAGAGGGCTGGATGTGCTTCCTCAGAAACATCTGGACTCTCTTCAGCTTTGTCTGAGCCAGTATCCCTTCAGAATGGAAATCTGCTCACATGTTGGCTCACTGTGTCCCTGGGTTCTCGTTATTGTCACATGTCTCAATACCTCAGGTCAAATTTCCACTGTTTATTTGTTTGTATGTGTGCTTGTTTTTCAGCCAACTGTTGAAATAGGAGGAAGAAAAAAAATGTCCAATATCATAGAAATGAATTACACATTATATAATAAAATGGGGGTAGCACGGTCACCCAGTGGTTAGCACTGTTGCTTCACAGCAAGAAGGTCCTGAATTGAGAGCCAAACACTGGGACCTTTCAGTGTGAAGTTTGCATGTTCTCTCTGTGTTTGTGTTGTTTTTCTCCAGGTACTCCAGGTGGTTTCCTCCCAAAGACATGCTGCTCGTGGGTTTAGTTTCATTGGTGATTCTAAATTAGCCGTAGGAGGTTGTCTGTCTCTCTGTGTTAGCCCTGTGACAAGTTGGCCACCAATCCAGGATGTACCGTGCCTCTCACCCTCTGACAGCTGGGACAGGCTCCAGCCCCCCTGCAACCCTGAAAAGGATAAGCTTAAGAAAATGGATAGCTAGTAAAATAGAAATTTAGTTCTTCTCTAATTAGGGGATGAAATCATTTATGTAGACACTTCTACCAGTTATATTTACCTCCATCTATAATATGATGCAAATAATAGCTTTGGCACTTTTGGCACAGCAAGTATAGGTAAAATTCAGTGTGAATAAGCCCCAATTTAAAGCTGCGTAGTCAAGATGTTTGTGGCATCGCTGAAGTTAAAAAATTACTGCACATTGTAATTTGAGTGGTCTGAGAGTGAACTAGACTCCTTTACCTTGTTTGTGTTCTGCTTTCAGCCTTTATAAAATGGCCTGAGTATAAAATTAAAAATAAATGTCTACATAAGTCGTAATACATGCTGGTGACATGGCTTTTGACAGACACAGTTAACATAGACTTATTTAAAGTATTATTTGAAGTAAACAGTCAACATCAGCTTTAGCAAGTATAAGGCGGATGAATGTGCCTCTGCTGATGAGAGGTGCAACAGGGCTATGTAGTTTCAAAATCTGTTATTTTTTTGCCTTTTGTAGATTGCTGTCTACTGCAAGTTTAGTAAATTGTTAAAACATTGTTAAACACTGTCATTTCTCTCATTATGTAGCTCTACTTTATATCAACTTTTCATCAAGCATTAATGCTTTACATTTTAGAAAAAATATAATGCAAGAAAAATGCAACTCCATAACACTTTTAATAACAAAAAAATATTTAAAATCCATAACAAAGAACCAATACTTAAAATGATTTAAATTGTCTCTTTTGAAGCTAATTGATCTGTTGGGTGTAGAATTTATTAAATGTCTTTCTAACATGTTTAAACACTTTCTCCTGCTTCCCATTCACTCCTTTTTTCTTCTTCTTTGTTTTAAACAAATTATTGTAATTCACCTGACCTTCACTTGTAAAAATAGGTTTAAAGCACAGCCAGTCCTGATTATTTTAAAGATATTTTTGGATTTCCATTCTGAAGGTGGTAACACTTATTAAATATTTGTTGCTACTTTTGGTTGATATCTAACCTCTAATTCACTAAATATAGTCAGTAGCTATTTTTTGTAGCTAAATGCGTACTTGGAGAAACAGGAAGCCAAAAAGCTGGTTGCATAAAGAAAAGTTGTTTTTTCTCTGATAAGTTCATAGGTCATTGCAAATTTGCAAGCCTTCTTAAGACTTTCCTCCAAACTGAAGCACTAATGCACAAGACAAATTTAACGGTACTGATGTTTCACTTTGGAAGTTTGTGCTATCTATGTAGTAAGATATTCACTGGTGCTACCTGCTGCTGGTTATACAACTTTGTTACAGGTGTAAACAGATTAGAAACTAAACAGCACTTTGAATTATTTAGTGCAGTATTGTTTAGAGGTTGTAATTGCTCTAGGCTAAAATATTATAAGTGTCGTCCTTTTGTTTTTCTTTTTTCTCTCCATTGTTATTTTGCACCAGTGCCTCATTTCCCAAAACAGTTTTAAGGCTTATTTGATCTTAAAAGCTTTTAATGTTTTTTAAGGTGGTTCCTAAAGTCATTATGACACATTATGAAGCAACTGGAGACATAAAGTATCACTTGTGTACTGTCACTAGCAGATTTTGTTTGTTTGATTTTGATTTTGTTTGTTAGTGTTTAAACTTTTAATTTGAAAGAAATTAAAAAGCAAGAATGTATAGCTACATTACCATATACACAAATTAATTCAACAGTTGTGTAGTTAATGTAATGGTTTCTGTCATCACCTTCCACTCCGTCTTCTCATCTATTCATTTCTTCCAGCTTAACTTAATGTTGGTAGTTTTTCATATTAAATAAGATCTATTTTACATTATGAAGATTTAGGCTCGGGTGCAGCTTGTCTGAAACAAAAATTCTGACACTATGACGCTATGACACATTTGATCAGATTTTCATTCTCTTAACATCAAAATAAACTACTTCCTTTCTAGTTTCAATCTGAGCTTAAGAATATCATCTGCCTTAACCAGCAGCTAAATTTATGGAAGTTTGGTTTCTTAAACATCTACCTGATAACATTGTTTCAATGGGCAGCGAGTTAAGAGTTGTGTTGACATGTTGATCAAGTGTAACACGTTTCTTTTTGTACATTAAATCCCTTGTTTTGTGATGTATTTTTAATATATAATAATTATCATTACTATAACATGTAGTCATCATTTTCAGTGCCAGACAGCTGTCAGTGGAAACCTTTGGTGTATGCACTAATTCTTGGTAATGTTTAGAAAACGCTTGCTTAATAGGGGCTCTAAACGGCGCCTGAGCAGATGCATAAAAACATAAGAAAGTTCAAAGTTTAGTTTGATAATGTCGGGTTTTTTTTTCTTTTTTGTTGTTCAAGAATGTCATAGGTTATTTTCCTATTAAATGAAAATACTGACACACAAATGACCAAATAACATTGTCACAGAATGTTGTTTCATAACTGCATCCATGGACATGAATTATTCTTCACTACACCGTTTTTTTTTAAGGGCATGTGGATCCCCATTCACATCTGTGTCATTAGCATATTGAGGCATTGGTGACTTCTGTGTATAGCGGTTTCAAAGGATTCTTTGCATTGGCACATTGTTGAAGACCCACATACTAGGTTGACAAGGAAAAACAAAATGCTGCATTTGGTCTCCGTGGCCGAGTTGTACACAGGCTGGCTAGCCAAGTCTTTTAGCTACCCATTACAGTCTTTGTGCTTCCATATAGTTAGTGTAATAGTGTCACCTTTACAATGGTGCTTTATATAGAGAGCACCGTGCGTGTGTGTGTATATGTGTATATGTATATGTATATATGTATATGTATGTGTATATATATATATATATGTATATGTATGTGTATATATATATATATATGTATATATATATGTATGTATATATATATGTATATGTATGTATATATATATATGTGTATACATATGTATATACATATACACACACACACAGACTCTCTCTCACACCCACCTCAAAACCTTGTGTACATGATCATAGATGATCTTGATGCTAGTTTTTGAGCCATGAGTTTTTAGTTTCTCCATCAAGAATAGGTGCATATCAGAAGTGTATGATGGTGGAATTTGCTGACCAAGAAAACAAGCTTTGAATACAAGACTATCTATGCAGAAATGTTTTTTCTAAAAGGTTCAACAAGCTTTTTGGTTTTTTCTAAGTAACTTTTTTTTTTCTAATTTATTATTTGACTTCTGTGGAGGGTGTTTCCCTAATGAATAATCCCTGTCATCTCAGTAATTTTCTATTTATTTCAAGAGTGAAAGTATTTTAACTTCCAGTGTTTTTGTCGTCTGCTAAACAAGAAAATAAAGCTCGTCTATTCATACTCACTCAATGCCCTCATTGGTCAATTGTATTGAGGTCAGTATTATTATAGTTATGCAACTGTTATGGAAAAAGTAAATTGAGCATTGAAACCAAACGGCCCATATATGCCCAGCAAAAGACGAGATGTATTAAATAAACCAAAGGTGGGATGGCAGGCACTCAGGAGGAAGTGTCCACTCAATAATTTGAAAATCGTTAAGTCTACACTTACCAAACTTCATGGGTAGATAGCTTATGACCAAAGCAAGGTTGGACTTATATATGGGGTCAAGATCAAGCTCACTGTTACTTAAAATAGAAAAACTGGTGTCCATTCAATGACTGGGTGACAACAAACATGGTTAATACAGTGCGGCGGGTGTATTTTGCCACACTAGGCGGCACTTGTATCTGAGATTTATTGAAAGAAAGCTTTGTAATGGGATCGATAGAGGCAGAATAGTCTTTGCACCAACATTGATAATGAAAAGGAACAAATAAAAGCTCATTTATACTCGAGTGGATAAAATCTTTGTCTGTTCCAGCTATGGTTAGTTTTCCTCTCCTCATGTAGGCACCTGCCTGATAACAATGACGCTCACAGTATCTCACGACCTTGAACACAGCTTACAATTAATTCATAAACATCATAAACTGCAAATACGAAATAGCATTAGCTGTTTAGTACAAGATAAGTACCCTGATGGTCCCAAACTACAGAGAATTTTAAAAGTTTATTCAAGTTGTTTATTCATGAGACTGTAAGTTAAAGAAGCCATTTGAACTAAGATTTTTTTTCTTTATTTTTAATCATAAAACGTTCTCTTGAAATTCATCAGATTCCAATTTAGTAAGTGAGCCCATCTGCTGAAATGCAGTTTGCCTACAGGGCAAACGGATTTACAGAAGATGCCATCAGACAACCCTCCATACTGCTCAGTGCAACCAAGAGAACCTGGACCTAAGTAAGAATGTTGTTCATTGATTAGAGTTCAATAACATCATCCCCTGGTTAACTAGTAGATAAGCTGCATTACCTGGGCTTCTTCCCATCCATTTGCACCTGGATAAGAGACCTCTTCTAAGAGACTACCCAAAATCCGTAGAGATTGGCCCCTTCTATTACTATCATCAAATCTGCAGATGACACTACAGTGATTGGGCACATTACTGGAGGAGATGATTCTCTGTATAGAGACGAGGTCAGAGAACTGTCCAAATGGTGTGTGAAAAACAATCAGGCACTGAACATCAGCAAAACAAAGGAGATGGTGGTAGACTTCAGGACCCTATTCCACGAACCATAATCAACAAGGTCAGAGTTGAAAAACCTTCTGAGTTCATCTACTCTGAGATCGGCAACTCTGAGCTTTTTGTTCCAGAACATCTGATCAGAGTTGCTTGGATCAAGCTGGTTAAAATGACAGTTATCATTTTAACCAGCTTGGTCCAGTCTGTTATCATCATAGACAGAATAAAAAATTGTTATAAAATATATCATTTCTTTTACAGTGTCTGCTGACATCATTTACCCAACTTGAAATTTCATCAGATGAAGCTGAATCTTAAGTTTATATTTGATTTTTAAAATCTAATTATTCAGCCGCAACCTGACGGACAAAATGCAGGAGCCAGAAAGTGAAGATAAAAATGCAGCAAAACAGCTCAGTCTGAATTTACTGATGGACTTGTGATATTAGTTACTGAGACTGTACATTTATTTAATAAAAATCATTTTTGCTACATTTTATGACTTTATTATTTAATCTATTGATGGGATAGCAGCTTCACTTTATTTGTTTTAATGGAGAACTTCATTATTTCTGCCATTACTGGATAAAAATGAGTAATGAGATTTAGAGAAAACCTGCTTTAATGTTTCCAGTTTAGCCGTTTCCTGTCTGATCTAATCTCTGATGGATGACGGCTCTCTGACAGCCACGGTTGAGATGTTTTACTGAGTTACTGTTAAAGATACATACATTCATATTTAGCTGAAAGCATGCAGGACAGCTTTCCAAGTCTGCACTGTAAATCTGGACAAGTTCAGAGTACTCAAAACTCATTTGGAAACCAATTACCTCAAAATATTTTAGTCAACTTACTTATTTTTGTTAATTAAGCTACAATGCAAAAAATATTAGTTATTCATACTTAAAAAAAATTCCTAACACAATTTAATACATTTAAGTGCACTGTATTTAAAACTATTTTTAAAATTAATTTTATCTGTTCACCATACATTTAATATTGATGCAGAAGAACTTCATTATTTCAAAAAATATAAACATAGGCATAACTTATTTGAGTACACAGTGCTAAAAAAAAACCCCAAAAAACCCCCACAAAAGTCCAACTGTAAAATTTTAACATTTTTAGTGTCGTAAAATTATTTTATGAAAACATGTTTGGTCATTTTTCATATTTCTAAGTGCTCTAGCTAGTTAGGTGTCTTACATGATGTGGAGAACCAAGTGTATTCAGATTTTCTTTTCCAGAGACTGGAGAGACAGATTAGTCCTGCCTCTGAAAATCTGTGAAAATAATGGACACAAAGGAAAACCTGAACATGCACAGCACAAGAAAGCACCGCTGCACTCACAAACAGAACTGTAGACCAACGTAAAGCAACTCTTGATGCCTGTGGGTAAATGTGGATGATTGTGTATAAATCTGTGTATGTGCGTGACAGAGGAGAAGTGAACATTCTGGTTGTGTAAAATACACTGAACCTAGCAACATCAAACTGAAAACAAGACTGAAAAAAATATTACTTGATAAAAAATAAACCTATCAAAATAAGAAATAAATTAAACATACAATATCTAATCAAATCGATTTCCTGTCTTTAGCCATGTCTTGAATAAACTGTGCAAATATTTGCCAAGTACAGATTTAGAGAGCAAGACATATTAATAAACTTATGCATCAAATGTAAATTGTTTCATTAATGTCAAACAACTTGCCTGAAACTTTACTTACTCTGTTAGAAACAGTTTTTGAGCCTGAGCAGGTAGGGTTTCAGTTCTTTACCATCAAGACCTATAAGGATTTTCTGAATGAAGGTAAAAGTGTGAACAAGTTTCCTTGGGTAATCCAAATGCAATGCATCCATCAACCCAAACAACATTGTAAATGCATCCGCCCATGTTGGGATACCACTTTTCACAACAGCATTTTCCACCACAATGGCAGTGCCTGCAGGACTGATGTGAACTGGACTTGTAGTTCTCTCATTTTCCGCTGTTACAAGGGCAACAGGATTGTTGATGATCTCTGCATCATCTGTCTCCTCCACCTGAAAACTGCATAAAGGAGAAGGCAGCTATTACAAAGCATGTATCTACAGTATATAAACAAATAAATTAACTATTAGTGGTGTGCGCGACTAGTCGGTAAGAGACATACTAGACCATGCATCCCCAAATGGCGGACCTCGGATCCGGACCGAAATGATGTCTCATGCTGACCCGAACCCAATACCAAAAACAGAATGACTACTTAAAATCTTGTTGAGCACTTTCTGTTTTACTGGCACGGCTTTTACAGTCCTTAAGGTAATGGTGAAGCATTAAATAGTTGGACTTCCGGACCTTGGCCTCATGAAATTTTGTCTGACCAAACCTCTTTAAATTTTAATTGAATACCCCTGTACTAGTCGGTTAGCCTATTTGTTATGATCTTAATTGATACCCAGTAGCGTTAATGTTTGTCCTAAATGTTACGCATCTTCAACCCTGACATTGTTATAGAAAAATGCCATACCTTTGTTAATCTTGGCCTGAAATTTTTATTAGGTCTAATATTATTAGTTATTTTAGAAGTTTTACAACGTAACCTAAAGCACACCTTCTCCGACATTTCCGGCTACTTCCCCCAAGTTTGTACAAAGAAGCAAAAAAAACCCCAAAAAACTAGAGGGTCAAATAAACACCTTAAAAAAAACTGACCACAGCAAAGAGTAGGACTCAGGAGGGGAAAAGTGCCATCATTTTATGTTTCTGTTGGCTGGCACCGCATGTAAAAACCAGGACAAGACCAAAAGGTAATTAACACACGCAATGCACCTGCACAAGCATAAACACCTGCAACGGGTAGGTTACATCATAGCTCTACAAAGACCCAGCAATGAAGTATGAATATGGGGTAAGCTGGAGGAGGCTGGGGGAGAGATCTAGACCTTGAGTTTGGGATTTCAATCATATACCGCAGGACACCAAATTGTCACATCTCAAATATACATTGTCCAATCTAATTGTAAGTATTACTTTGTTTTAAATAAAAAAAAATGAAAATGAAAATGAAGCAAGGTGTGTGTTTGTGTGTGTGTGTGTGTGGGGGGGTCTTTTTTAAATAAATGTACTTTGTGTTAATGTAAAATATATTTATGTGAATATATGTATTTGAAAATATTTTCGATTTACATAAAATCAAATTTTGTGGTGTCAGCCAAATCAAATGTAATTTAAAATAAATCAATAACATTAGCTGTAAGCAGTTACATTTAAACAGTCCTAAGCAGCAAGGCACACTCAAAAATTAAGGAAATGAAGGATAAAATAAATTCAGGTCAGTTTTGATTTGTTGCTTAAAAATGCACTTGATTGTTTTTACGTATTTTTTTCATAATGGCTGTTGTGACTCTTGCTACAGCTTTTCCACCCTGTCACGAATTAAAAATCTTACATTTTTCAAAAATGTATTTGTTATGCTTCATGGTAATATGATGATGGTCGTGAGAGGAAGGGGGGGCTGAAAGGCTGGGGAAACACACATACACACACAGAGGCTCAGGCTCACCCAGGCAACACCCTCTACAGGGAAGATGGAGGACGGTGTAGCAGCGATGGTGACGACTTACATCCTGTCGCAGCATCACTCCTGAAAAGGTGAGTTTGTGCCACGTTCAGTATCAGACTGTTCGCTAAAACGCAAAGCAAAAACGATGATAAACGCTAGAAACATCTCGGTTATTATTATGCTAGCTGGGTGGTTTGTTGACTGAGGAGTGGTTAGTGGAAACGGCGCTCTTAAGACGAAATGCCATTCAGATAAAAGAAAACTCAAAAATGGTAGTGTAAGAGGCTTTGTGTTCCTAAGCGAGAAAGGTTTTACTGAGCTGACATGAATAAATCGGCTCATAGAGGCCCTATTGTTGCCATGTACAGAGCTACGCCGGAGCTAACCAGAGTCCATTTGGGATGGTTAAACAGTTTCTCGATGCTTCTTAAACGAGGACTTCAACTTGGCGTCATTAAACTGGCATGATGCAGAAGCCAAACTCAAACAGATGTTTTGCAGAACTAGCGATTGTAGTAGATAGTTAATGATGCTGGTTAATTTCTGGTTATGTAGCGAGTTAAAAAAAATGGGAAAAATGGTTTAAATTTGTAGTCCAGCTGAAAGACACTTCTTTTAAACATATGAAAGCCGTGTTTTCATTGTAGATTACTGCAGTGTTTTTGTTAGCGAAAGATTAAAAAAAGAAAGTTATTTTTGGTTCGGGTCATTTGCATATAAGAAATGGTTATATCTGGATCAAATGATTATTTATGTGACTAAAACAAATAAATTACTCAGAACATCTTTATTGCTTGCAAACAATAACAAAGATAACTTCCAATGAACATAAAAGCCACATTTGACTAGAAAACAAATGAAAATTGAGTTTAAAAAAAAAGATGATGAATGGATCAGTGTGTACTACATATCACCTGAGAGGTCTGTTACTGTTTCACTGCTAAAATTCAAAGCAACAAAACATTCCTCAGAAAATAAAGCTGACAAATTAAACCTCTTCTGATGAGATTGATGAGAACAGAATGAATCAGTATCTACTATGGATGTGCGCAACTAGTCAGTAGATAAATAATTATTGCTATTGTCACTAGTCGGTACCAGATGTGCTAGTCGGTTAGCCTAATTGTTAAGATTTTAATTGCTGTCCAGTGCAGTAAATGGATAATAATAATAGCTAATAGGGTAACCCAAGAGAGACGGTGGAATGCCTTCTCCATGTCCACAAAACACATGCAGACTGGATGCGTAAACTCCCATGCATACCTGAATATTCTCAAGAGGATGAAGAGCTGGTCCAGTGTTCCACAACCAGGACGAAAACCACATTGTTCTTCTTGAATCCGTGGTTCGACTAAAGCACAGACTCTCCTTTCCAGCATCCTGCCACATGCTCTCATGGACATCCTTAGGTTCAAATATGGTGCTCGTTATGGACAAATTGTGGTTTGCACGGAAGTCCAATAACAAAACACCACTCAGGTTCAGATCAGGCAGGCCGTTCCTCCCAATTAAATCCCTCCAGTGATCCCCTCCCAATCACATCCTTGCAGTAATTGGGAGGGGATCACTGCAAATTGGTCCTGAGTGAGGGGCTAGACAAAGAGCAGTTTGAAAGAACCCTAGTGAAGAGACATCAAGGGAACTGTTTACCCTGGGGCCCCACCCTGGAGCTAGGCCTGGTGAGGGAGAGTGTCTTGTGGGTGGGCATTAGCCTGTGGGGCCCGGCTGGGTGCAGCTCGATGAGGCCCGCCCTCCTGTAGGCCCACCACCCACAAGAGGCGTCGTAGGGGTTGGGTGCATTGTATGTTGGGCGGTGACCAAGGGTGGAGGCCCTGGTAGACTGATCTCCGGCTATTGAGATTTTGTAATTACTTGTGTGAAAATGCAATTTTGTTTCCTCATTGTGAATTGGTTGGAAAACCCAAAGTGGAGTATTTTGTTTAATGAACTAAACTGGAAGGGGCGGGTGATTAACTACCCATGGGGTAGATTTCTTCTTTTTTCCTTTTTCTTCTTTTTACCTTTCTTTTTTCTTTATGACTGAACTGGAAGAATTGGGACTGAACTGAGCTAGTTGAAATTGTGGACTCTTTTTGTTAGAATTCAGGGTGGTTTAAGATAATGTTTTCTTTCAATTGAGTGGGCCATATTTGAACATATGGAGCTACAGGAGCTCACAGAAGCACTATAGCCAAAAAAAAGTCCAGCTATCTATCCCAACCAAAACCTTGGATGACTTTAGAGGTGAAAGCACTTCTGATGGCCAGGAACTCAGTGTTCAAGTCAGGTGACACAGAACTGTACAATGCAATAAGAGTTAACATCAAGAGGGGCATCAAAGTGGCCAAAGAGGACTACAGGAAGAAAGTGGAATCTCACCTGGAAACCAATGACAAGGAATCCAGCATTTGGCAAACTACAAAGACAACTTGCCTGCTGCAGTCAATGTTGATGTCTCTGTAGCAGAAGAACTTAATTACTTCTTCGCCCGTCTTGAGGCACCCAGACCTACCACTCCAGAGGTGTCTCACCAATACGCCAGACATCCCTCACCCTGCAGGAACACCTGGTGAGGTGTGCACTGAAGGCAATAAATCCACAGAAAGCCGGAAAGATGGTGTTCTTGATATAGTGCTTTGCATATTTGCAGACGAGCTGACAGAGGTCCTGACTGGGATCTTCAACACCTCCATGTCACTGGCCCAGGTTCCGTCCTGTTTGAAGGCAGCCACATCATCTCGGTACCAAAAAG
>VUQJ01030315.1:0-10627 GCA_015108635.1 Andinoacara biseriatus
ACACCACTCTTCCTGAGGGACCTTCCAAAAACGTCAAGGCTGGCACTCTGATCATTAAGGAGGATGACGTACATTGTTTTTCCCACCCTGTCAACACCCATAATACAGCCTGACCGGGCAGTATTCCAATCAGAGGGTGCAGCTGGCAGGAGTCTTTTCAGTCTCTCTCTTTCCCCCGTGTGTTGTCCTCTTCTGTTTTAAAGCATCAGTCATAGTGTGTGTTCCAAAAAAAGAGTAAGGTAATATGCTTAAATGACTGCCACCCTGTTCTCCATCTATCACATGCAAATGGTTTGAGATGCAGACGAAGTATTTTATTTCTGACATTTTGCCACCCAATTGGGACCTGATGCATTTGTCAGTAGGTACTATAACTATATTGATGATGCCTAAGCCACAACACTTCACACCACTTTCAGTGATGTGCTAATAAATCATAAATTTGAGCTCAGCATTCATTACCATAATTCCCTCAAGAATCAGCACTCAGAGACCCGGGACTTAACCTCCGCTGGTGGATTGGGACCTTGCTATCAAGCCAACACATAGTTGTGAGGATCCTTCCGGTGACGATCACATAGATACAGAGTAGAAGTTAAGATTGCCAGTGGTACATCAGTGATTGGCTTAATTAACAATGACAGTGGTAATGGGATACAAGGTTGAAATGAGCTGGCTTGGTGTACTGGGGAGAATAACCTCAGGCTAAATGTCAAAGCCTAGCGGCTGATAGTGAACAATTGGAAGAAAGGAAAATGTCACTGGGGCCTTAGTAGATCAGTCATTAGCCATGTTCTATGAAGCTTATTTACCTATTGACATCATATTGGGCCTATTTGCTAACGAAAAAAAGCTTATAAAATTTACTTTAATATCCTTTCGACTGGGGAAATATATGAGTTTTACCTGTAAAAAGGGCAGAAACTTTTTGTTTTTTTTGTTCCCAGTGTCAGGCAGGTTGAGAAATTTGATATGTAGCTTTGGTGCAGGTCTTCTATCTGGCTCTGCAGAGGATGGTGGGGACAGGCCAGCAGATTAGCCACTGTGAGCTTTACTGCATCTGGACATCTAATACGGCTGTATGTCAGGAAGGTCCACAGGATGGTCAGGTACCAAATCATTCTCCTTTTTGCTGGTACATTATTGTAAGAGGTATTTGAGCCTTAAGGTCTGGACGCGTAGGTTGTGGGACAGTTTCTTTCATTTGACCCATTACACATAAACCTGTGAACTTTGACACACGCATGCATGCTAGGGCTGGGCCATATGGACCAAAAATAATATCACAATATTTTTTAGCTGAATGGTGATATACGATATATATAGAATATATTTTTTCTTCCCAAAAGGTATAAACAGAAAGGCACTTCTGAGTCACACGGGCACTTTTTTAAAAACATTTAGATGTAGATGTACATAAGAAATTGCTCAAAAATAAACTATTGGCATATTTAAATAATAATGCTTCTCAAAAAAAAAAATGCTTTTTTTTCCTCCATAACCAAACACTCACAGCTCTGCTTTTAAGATGTAAACAGTCTGCAGTGAAGTAGACTTCCTCCTGTGTGCACTCCTGTACAGCCAGTACTCTGTGCAAATAACAAAACATGTAAACAGAATGAACAAAATTAAATCCTTCAGTCAGAAAGTTTCTGGCTAGCTCAGTAAATCCACAGACATATGCACTGATGTATTACAGCAACGAGTCCACCTGCTCAATGAAGTCTACGTGTCCGCCAGCTGCATCACGAACACATGAAAAAGATTCACTTCCGTTATTAAGGTCATGTGACTTACGGTACAACCCAACAGCCAGGTACCTTTTGGGGGTCCGGGCGACGCCAAAGCGTAAGAACAAACGCAGTATGAAGACGCAAAACACGGCGACAGCGGAGGATTTCAGGTTTCCAGAACTCTCCGACGTTACTGGAAAAACTAGCTACATTTGTCGCTAGTCGCTTTTTGCAGAAAAAAAGGAGCATTTGATATTTTCAATGGCTGTTAAAAAAAAGAGCAGTTTCCCAATGTAGAAAGTCTGTCTTCAAATCCCTTAATTGACTGTGTTTGAGATTTTGGTTGCGTCCCCTCTTGACACAACTAACATCTGAGAGCCTATAATTGTATTAGTGTCACTTTGGCAGCATTGGAGTTTCCTTATCTTGTTTATTATCAACCAATAAGCAACTTAGAAATAAGAAAATGAAACCAAGTGAAGATTCTAAGCAGTCAGCAAGAGTTAGCCCTGCTAGCATTATTATGTGATGTTTGAACCATGGAGGCTGCCATTAGTGACATCTGCCATTTTCCTCACAATGCCCATTTCTACTAGACATGCTGAGCACACCTTGGGCTGTTTGCACTGTTATCTACTATAATATTTAACTGAAGCTGAGGATTGGTGACTGAAGCTCAATCTTCATTTCGCCAAACTGGTAGGAAAACTATTTTATCTTTTCTGGTTTTTGATAGTGCGGCAGATTTGTTTGGTCTTGCTGTCTCATATCAGTGAAACTGTTTTTACACCAAACTGGTTTTAATCACATTGCAGTTGACGTTTACGCCACACTTTCCTCGCCTATATCAGTACAGAAACGACATTATGATTACAATTTTCTGCTGTCCTACAGACTGTTGCCTGATAAACTAATCAGAATTTTATGGTGGGACCATATCTGTAAGATTAATGTAATCTTCAGGAAGAAAAAATAATTAGGAACAAATACTTAAAAGGTAGGCTAAGCACCCAGCTGTGGTTGTGAATGCAGTCTCCCCACCCATCTGCTGTTCAAACCTTCTTTTGGGAAAGGGGCAGCCTTTCAGTAGGAAGTTAGACTAAATGCAGAAGAAAAGCTAAAACGGTTTCAGACAGGATGAACTGAGGGAATGCACAACAGTCCCATATAATATATTTTTTTTTATTTATCTTTTTAAAGACTGAATAATGCAAACTTGCAAAGTTAAACAATAAAAATGTAGCTGAAAATAAGCATAAGGCACAGGTTCTCTTTAAACACTGACAGCAGCATCCTTTTTCACAAGTTGCAGCAATACAATATACACATTTTTCCCACCTCTAATCAGAACTGTAAGTGACTAGTATATCAGATTATTCATGCTATTTTAGCATCATTCCAGGAATACAGGATATCCTGTTCCACAACAGAGACAATGAACCACTTTTCATCAAATATTTTTTGGGATTAATTTTTTTCTAGGTCTAGCCCTAAGGTATAGAGCACAAACAGAAGAACCAATTCATTTTTTATTATTGCGGGTCTCAGATATAATCCCCAGTGATGCTGAGTCACAGTCTAAAACAGTTACATAACAAAGAGAGGGCATAGCTGCAATGGCCTCCTTCACAGTCACATACTACTGCACAGCATTACAGTGGCTTTACTGCAATTCTACTCTTCCCCTATTGACCGAACACGATGCAAAAATCAAAGGATGCAATAATGCAAGGAAATGCGTAAGTTATGCCAAAATCGCAAGCCCTATGAAATTTGCAAGATGAATCTTGCCTGGCAGGTGAAGACATGCATTTGGCAGCATTTTGGTCTCATTTTTCTGTTGATTATGGCTAACCTTCAGTTTAACTTTATGCATTTAACACTGGGGGGAAACGACTGACCTTTTCTCTATCGAGGATTGTCTGCTATTCCTAAAGATGTGATGCAACACTTTTATCACACATGCCATCACTGCACTGTTTTTTTTTGTTTGTTTGTTTGCCCAGAAACAGATATCTGAATTATCTGGTGATGCTACTGATGGTGTTAATGGTTTTGGATACAAAGTATTGATGAGCACATTTATTTATTATATTTTTATATATATATATATATAAATAAAAGTCTGTGACCTGTAACTTGAATCTAATTACAGATGACTCAAGCAGCTAGTGCAGAAATCCCAGCATATTTGCTGCGCTTATTCTGCACATGCTTTCAGAGGGGGCTTAATCTCTTTAGTTTTCTTTGACCCAAATGAATGGATTTTTTTTTCCCCAGCCTGTCGGCTGGTGGAAATAATCGCTTGGCAGCAGCCGGTTGTTCACTATGCCGAAAAAAAAAAAAGTTAAGTGTAACCCCGGCTGTGGGTGTTTTAAACATGGGTGCAGTACTTAGACACATTTCCAGGTGGTATTCAAACCTACCTGCTTCCAGAGAAGCCGAAGCTGAGCTCATGGTCGATGCACACGCATTGCTGTAGTTTTGCCGTATTTCCCGGAAGAACGCATTGGTCTCCTTCAGGTTTTTCTTCAGCTGTATAGCGTGCTTGCCGTAGCTGGTAAACACCCTCGTTAGATCCCGAGCTAAAGGAGTCATTTTCTGCTGTTGTGCATTTCCCTCCATGGTAAACAGACTGGACTACTGCCTTCTCTTCGATGCGAAGCAGGTGTCAAACACCTTCCGTGAACCTGAAACGCCTTTATGCACACCCCTTTAACTTGCGCACTAACTAGTTAGTTCCCATGCTTGCAAAATCGCGTTAGCATTTATTCATTAAGAAAGGCAAGTTAACGAGTAGAATCCATAAACATACACTTAGTAAGACTGTGTCAGTACTGAACGGTTCCTACAGCCTCCTGTGTCTGTGAATGAGAAGAAGGCATTTGTTGTTGTGCTGTTGACAAGCACGGCTAAGCTAGTTATCACGTCGAGTTATGAGTGCAAGAAAACTGCTTCGACAAACCGCTATTTGGTCATATTTACTGCCTTTTTTATAGTCAGGGTTGTTTTTACTGACTGGAAAATGAGGAGTGCGTTAAAAACAAAGCACGCCAATGATGGGTATGCTGTGTCGGCCAGTAAAGTGCTAAGAAATCAGTGCTTTTGCGACCTAGCTGCAGTCCACAGAAAGTTAGCGCTGCTAGCCAGAAGGCATCTCCAATCCGTCACTGCCTTAGCCTGGCACGGCATACATACCGTTTAACTTGACACGGCACAGTTTCTCAGCAGTGCAGTTCCGTGTTTAAAAGGAGAGGGCCCGGCATTAGCGCTTGCCTGTTAATGACACACATACCCCGCGACTAAAAAAACAAAAAAAAAAAACGACCGTGTTTTCCAGAGGAGGCTGCGCTATAGACCGTCCTCAACTAACAGTGGCCCGGTGGAGCAAGCGGACATCCTCCACCCCAGAAGAGCGACAACTGACAGCGGCCAAACCGAGCAGGGTGCTCGCTTCTCCCTCTCGTTGGTGGCGAAGATGAAGAGGACAGGGAGTGCTGCTACAGGGCGAGGAGTGTCCAGACCAACTCACATAGCAGAGGGGAGCTGGAGTGAAATCACAGCAAAACAGTAACTCGACGAGACCGATATGCTGAGGAAAAGGCGGGGCCCGAGCTGTTTTCTGGGAAATGTAGGCATTAGCGACAACGCTGATTACACTGGAAGACAACGTTTTACACACGCAGGGATTATATGATTTTTTTTAAAATCACTGACAGCAGAAAATATTTGATTAATGGTTTTATGGTCATTCCACACTAACTAAAACTATTAACAGGTAAGAAGAACAATAAAATTCAAATAGTAGCAGAAGTTCATATATGATATATAATAATATCAGTAAATATATAGATTAATTAGTTTCCTAATTCACTAGGACACATTAATTCACATCTATGAGCATGAATAGGACATGTCTTTATGTTTAGTTATACTATCATAGACACAGATAGCTTTCAACATGAAAAACTTCTGCTGGATAAAGACACTAACAAATTACAAATATATGGGGCTTTTATTAGCCCTATACCAAGTAAGTCTGATACAATGAAAAACTGAGTGCAGAAGAGATCATTTCTAGCATTGTTAGGACTACAGCTATTAATGAGCACCCTCTTCTGGCATAAAAGCTGAATTACATAAACAACATCTTCAAAGGGTTAGTTAAGGTCAGTTCAAATCAGAAATACTTTCTCTACCAAACCTTTACATGATCTGATTTAATAAATGTAAAATGTTCCAGCTATAACCACAGATCTCACTGACCTACACTGTTAATATTTGGATATCACACGTACAGTCACTTCACACATTTATGTTTTCTTCTTCAAAAAACTTCTTCTGCTTTTTATTGTTACGCCTGGTCTATGGGTTTGGAGCGCAACATGAAAAAGGCATCCTTTACCTCCAAGACCCAAGCAGCCACATGAACACTTGTTAGTAAAAACCACAGATTTTTTTGATCACATACAGAGTGCTTTACGTCAGGGTGAGCAAAGGCCAACATAATAAACAAAACATGAACTAAAATCTACCACGATTCTGTGCCTAATCTACCCAAAAATAACCAAAACAATTTACACAGTCTTACCGAAGATTGAAACAGGAGAAAATGGCAGCTCACCCCTACATACTCTCAGGCATAACAGAACCTACACACACAAGTGCTCTGCTGGGGCTGGTTGGATACTCTGCAACACGAATGATCCTCTCTTCTGGTCGTGGTCCATCTGGTATCCTATATGGAGCGTGGCCCACAACCGGAGCCAATCCTCCACAAGTTGTTTACCACACCACCGCATCCAGGCACCTGCACTCACAGATTAGCATACTATACAAACAGCCACACATGTAACATTACTCTTCCTCTTTAGGCTTCTCCCTTTAGGGATCACAACAGTGGATCATCTACCTCCATTTCACCCTATCCCTAGCATCTGCCTCTGTCACACCAACCCTCTGCTTGCCCTCCTTTACTACATCCATGAATCTTCTCGGTGGTCTCCTTTGTCGAGCATATCCACTATCCCTCCTCTGCACATGTCCAAACCATCTCAACCTTGCCTCTCTGTCTCCAAACTGCTCAGCCATAGCTGTCCCTCTGATGTTCTCATTTCTAATCTTGTCCATTAAGATCACTCCCAATGAAAATCTGAGCATCTCCAGCTCTTCCATCTCCATCTCTTCCTCCTGTCTTTTTGTTAGCGCCGCCATCCAAACCATACATCATGGCAGGTCTCACTACAATCTTGTAAACCTTCCCTTTCACTCTTGCTGCTATCCTTCTGTAAAAAGTCACCTCTGAAACTAGTCCCCACCCACTCTGCCCTGCCTACGTTCTCTTCTTCACCTCTCTTGTGCACTGCCCATTGCTTTAGATGATTGACTCCAGGTATTTACACTCATCTCTGTCACTATCACCACTCCTTGCATCTTCATCTGGAAACATATAATCCATAGAGACTCCTGTCTGATTTCATCTGTCAGCCTGACAATCACTATAAAAGTTAAAGATTATTAAACATCATTTTTAATGTTCTAGCAGCTATTTTTTCAGACTGCGTGCATTACATTTGATTTTCAACAAAACAACAAATTTTAGACCAAATTACTTGGCTGAAAAAGCACTTTTTATCCCTCCCTCCTCCTGTTTATTTGTTCACAATGTTCCCCTGCATGCACGAGTGAATAATCTGTGGAACATTAGTGAGTGGTAAACAGAAAAGGCCAATAGGTTAGAACACTGGTTCCCAAAATGTAGAGCAGACCCCCTGGTGACGCATAGCACCACTGCAGGGTGCTTGGACAACCGGTCGGTGAAAATGCAGCGCAAGCAAGTTTGATTAGCATGGTTTATGCAAGGACAAGTATTTGTTTGTTTCAATAAAATGCAACGCTTTCCGTGGCTTTTCAGCTTCTGAAAGAAAAAAGAAAAAGAGGTTCTGTCAGTTAAAACAGACTGTGTGAACAAGCAGCTGTACTTGGTTTCAGATATTAAATCATGAAGCTTAGGGAAGGCTGCTCATCGGCACTCATCAGGTGTCTCTGAATTAATGTTACACTCTTGCATTCAATTATGGGCTGAACATGCGGTCTCAACCTCCAGAGTTGCTCGAAATCAGCACGCAGTGTCGCCTTTGGTGACTGCATGCTGCCCTCTAGTGGCCCACAGCTGTAAGAACACTATTCATCATCTACTATTTTCTAGATTTCTAGTTTTCTAGATTTGACTTCTCCAAGCTCGCTACGCACTTCTAATTTAGATCAGAATAACCAAACACATTGTAGCTGCACGAAGTCAGTCAGGACTGAGAATGAAGGAAAAACAAAAGCTAATTTTGTCCTTGCAGACTTCATTTTCGAGAGCTGTGAAATCTAAATTCTTTAACTGCATTTTTTTTTCTCCATTCATTGTTAATCAACAAGAAGCAACGATGGGAAATAAACTGGCTTATTAATCGTGCTTTAGGAGGATAATTTTGAGACATGAGCTCCAGTGATTCCATAATACTTTGGTTTTCAAAATAAGCAACAAACGTCTGTCAACAGTAACGCTTTCATGCACAGCAGCACTTTATAAAATCACACAGTTACACACCACTGACTCTCGCTCCACTTTCAAATCCCATCTCAAAATGCACCTCTTTAAACTGGCTTAGTCACTTAGTTTGTCTTCCACCTGTCACGTGAATCCTCTCAGTGATCCTACATACTGTAAATGTGTTTTATTGGCTTGAGAAGTTTTTTGTTTATAACTCCTCTATCAGATGAGAAGATCTTTGTGTTGAAGAGGGGATGCTGCACAGTGCTAAACGTGTCCAATTGTGAATAAATGAATTTATGAGATTTGAAAATTATTGCATACTGTTTTTCTTTACATTTTACTTTAAATCCCAACTTTTTAATTATTGGGTTTTTGTATTTTTATTACACTGAGCACGTAAAATTAACAAGAATTCTGCAATATAAAATTTGTGTATTACAGATAAGGGATCTTTTACAAATCAAAGTAAAATATGTGTGCATTACTAGCAAAATGTGTTGTTCCATCAGTTTTTCCCGTGTTTAAAGACAGTGTGATGACAGAAGTTTTTTTTATATACAATTCACTGCTCACATTAAATTACAACATATAAACTTAAGTGATGCATTAATATTTAGTCTATTTTTAGCAATTTTCTGAAGGCTTACTCTTCATTTTATTTAGTAAAGCCAATGTAAAATACATTACAAATACATGTATGACACAAGAAAGTAACACTTATTTCCACTGTGGTCCGTAAAATAAAATATTTTAGTAGCTATTGCATGTGCAGTCTTAACCCCTAAAGCAGGCCTACAAACGTCTTTGCCACCCCTTTTGTTTTGTTTTTTTTTGGGGGGGGTTGCTTCGTTTCTCTGTGCACACCGATTTTTACACGAATCTAAAAAGTTAACTTGTTCAGGCTGTTTTTGCGCACCACGGTACGCGCGGCGCTGCAGATCCAGCGCTCCTCCTTTACCTGAAACGCCGCCTCCACTTGTTGACGTATCCGGCGGCGGGCGGTGCTCCGCCGCTCTCTCTCCTGTTTGTACCTGGTGCTTCTGCTGGGACTCAGCAGAACCACGGATCCGGCTGACGCGCAGATGTTTGAGTTTCTGTCTGCAGCGCTTGGTCACAGTAACCTGCCCCTTCTCAGTCAGAGAACTTTCTATTTAGACTTTTTTTTTGAAGTGCACCTGGGCGCTTTGAGCGGAACACGGCGGCTCCACATGCAGATTAACCACGACACCTGGGTCCGAAAGTAAGCAACAAAGACAACACCGCTGCCTCGTCGGTATGGACGCCTTACGCGCTGCCCATCTTTCATTAACCCGCGGGGGAGCTCTACCCGATGAAAACTCACCCTTTGGGAAAGCTCCGTCTCAGCTGCCCGTGAAAAAACAAGCCGTGAAGAGACACCACCACAAACACAACCTGAAACACAGGTACGAGTTTCTGGAGACCCTCGGGAAAGGAACATACGGCAAGGTGAAGAAAGCCAAGGAAAGGTCCGGTAGACTGGTAAGCACTTATGTTACTTTTATTACCCGGTTTTGTTTTGTTGCCTGCTCAAATTTACCTGCAGACAGTATCAGGTCAGGGTTTGGTCTGCTGTCCTATCCGCCACCTGTTGTTTAGACAGAGAGTGCTATTTTTAGATGACGCGCTGTCTGCAAACAGGTAGAGCGCATTTGGATTTGAATTTTAAAATAAAGGTGTGGAAACCCGTGCTCCAGAGCACACGCTCACCGTTCTCGTTGTAAAAATTGCCAAGTATATTGCTGGATTGTTAAATGATAAAACAAATTGTGCCTGCCCCCTGAAGTTTGCAGAAGGGTTCAAGTGTGTTTATTTAGGTGGTGTTCGTCCTTTCACACTAGAATCTACTGGCCATAATCTAATAATTTCCTTCTCTCCGGCCTACATCGCTGGACTCTTTCTGATCTGTTTGATAAGTGGTTGAATTTGGCTTAAGCGCAAATGCAGTTACACAAGCATCTGCTCCTGCCTCTTCGTACTGTAGGTTAAACGCGAGATCTGCTCCAGTTTGAGGTCATTATCGGGCAGTTTCAACAGAAACTCTTTCACATAATCTCTCTTTTAAATTTAGCCCATATGAGGCATAAAAGGAAGTCTCTTGGAAAGGCTTGAGTGACTTTTTTTTTCCCCAGGAAGGAGTTTAGGTAACTTTCTTTTTGTCTCCCCACTCTTGCCCCCCCCCTTATCAGGAAATTGCAACTAGGCTTTCAGGTAAATTCCAGCTCTCCATGACCTAAGGGGAAATGGAAGGAATTTAAAACACTGGACAAAGATAAGCCTTTGAAAGGGGCATAAAAGGGAGAGCCCCCCCCCCCCCCCCCCCCCCACCACT
>VUQJ01030319.1:0-11609 GCA_015108635.1 Andinoacara biseriatus
AACTCTGTGTGTGTGTGTGTGTGTGTGTGTGTGTGTGTGTGTGTGTGTGTGTGTGTGTGTGTGTGTGTATTATCAGGAACGGAGGGCATCCTAATGAATGACCTTTGACCACCAGAAAGGGGAACTCGGACAGAGGAAGTTCAGGGGAGAGGTGAAGAGGGGAGATGGAGGCTAAGGGGGCGACAGGCGCCACATTATAGCTCCTGTCACTCAAACAGACACCCACTGCTGCCCCACTCATGAGGGTTCATCCACTGAAAGTGAGTACCACCAACCTTACAACAAAAGCCCAAAAAAAACATACCCTGGAGTTAAGAGATCGCTGTCCAGATTTTGTTTTGTCTTTCAGTTCCCCTAAAATATAATTAATTGTAAAATTATGAAATGCATTTTTATGAAGGAATTTGTTAGGTTGTAAATTTTATTAGGTTATGGATGCATACATTTTTGAAGCAAGGGGCAACCTTGTGGAAGCCAATGTTGAAGCATATTTACAGCCTGATACAAAAAACATTCTTGGTCTATATGAAATTAGATTTATTTTTTTTAAGCAATTTATTCTTCTGGAAAATTGATTTGGTTGCACTGATCATCAAGTTTTTGTGTTTCAGTTTTGGTGTTTTATCAGCCCGTTATTTAGTACTAATTAGCCAATGTGCATGTTTCTGTGTTGCACCCATACAGTTCATGAATGCAACCTGCTAATAAAGCTGAGTAGTGTTAGATTATAAATTAGCACTGCACCCATCCATCCATCCATCCATCCATTCACTTCCGCTTATCCTTCTCACGGTCGTGGTGGTGGTGGTGGTGGTGGTGGTGGTGGGGGTCTGGAGCCTATCCCAACTGACATGGGGCGAGAGGCAGGGTACACCATGTACACGTCACCAGCCTGTCGCAGGGCCGACACAGAGACACAAACAACCATTCATGCTCACATTCACACCCTCTCACCCTAGCACTGCACCTTCTCATCCATTTGAGGCAGAAATACTAACACTGTGAAATTTCAAAATGCAGAGTCCAAAACCAGTGGGTCATGTCGTGGTAGCGACATCCATCTTTTATACTATCTGCATTTAAAAAATGTGCATTTACTAGACTGCCCAGACAAAATACATCCTCAGGTACATATTCTTCAACTAGGGAACATACATTCAGCACATCCACCGCACAGCTATGTAGCCATCTAAATTTATCAAAAAGAAATGTAAACTTCTAAAGGAGTAATGGGCAAAAGGGAAAGTGAGCAGAGTCACGGTATTTCTGTAGAGTGTGTGCAGCAGGTTTTTCTTCTTTTTCTTAACATCTCGTTGAGAAGGCACTTTCCTTGTTAGTAAACAAGGAGATTTAAGTGTGATTCGAGTCGTTCCCAGCCAAAGTCTCCATCAAAGGTTATCATGAAATCAGTGCTTTCAAAAATATCTTAGAACTATGTGATTCATGCAGAACTGCGGGCTGAGAAAGTGAAAGAGTAAATGCTTCCTGAGGAGGATTTCGTGTCCCTGAATGTGCTCCGTGTGCTCAGATGGACTGACCTGTAACTTTTGGTGACTGTGGCTTGAGTGCAAATGACTGTAAATAGTTAAATATCAAAGCCAGATCAGAAGCATTTTCCTACCAAACTGCAACAACACTATAACAAATGCATGCACACAAAGGCACACACACACATGCACCAGAAAACCTTGGAAAGCGTGGATGGGTGTTCAGGTCATATGTGATTGGCTGATCCCTGGTATGCCCACCCCATGTCCTGACCTCTAGAGGGATTTTAATACAGCTTCAGTGGGGTCAAGGCTGGGCCACCACAGAAACCTAATGACTTCCTCCTAATAAAGACGTGATATATGAGTTCTGTGATCAGCCCCTGACCAGCGGTTAACCCTGACATCAGGTGAGATACAAGAAGAAAATAACCCCAACTTTGAAAATAATCTGACCCAATCCAAATATTTTGAAGTTGTGAAATTGTTTGATGCTTCAGTGTATTGCTGTAGGTATTGTATTTAGATTATGATCATGTGGTTTGGTAGAAAATGTATTTATATTAAACCAATAATATATTTTTAAATATAATATTTCAAATGATGATCTATTAATGTGTGCACATTTGTACATGCAAGAATAGTCTTTGTCATTACATTATAAAAGTAACACAATACAGTGTAAAATTAAACTGTGCTCAAAGTTTTGTCTTTTGCTGCTTTACTTATGTCATTAAATGCAGGCCATCTTAAAAGAAGCTAGCATTTATATGAACAAAACAAGCTCAAGAAATCAAATGATTGGATAATGGTTTGTGTCTATTTTAATTTGTCTGCAACAATGTCCACCGACAAACATTCGCTAGGGTTTGTTTGATGAATGCAGGACGGGGAGAGTGAGAGATGGGAGAGAATTAATTAAAGGTAGAGGAAAGTTAAAGAAGACAGAGCAGCATCCCATCAGAATATCCCACAGAGTATGGTCACCACTGGATCATAATTCACCGCAGCCATGAGCCACAGGATACTTCCTCTGACTGCTGTGGTGCTTGAGGAGAGGACATGACTGTGTGTGTGTGTGTGTGTGTGTGTGTGTGTGTGTGTGTGTGTGTGTGTGTGTGTGTGTGTGTGTGTGTGTGTGTGTGTGTGTGTGTGCAGGGGAGGGGGTCATTTGAGCAGGATGCTTGGAAACTCTGATTCATTGAGATTGAAGTTACAGCAGTTACAGTAGACTGGTTTTACTGGAAGGGTAACATGGCATCATAAAACCAGAAGACACCCCCCACATCTCACAGCACTGTGCTCTGTGTTCTCTTCAGGCAACTTACATCCGTAAACAAACAAAGGTTATATGACCTCAGCTTACCTCAGTAGAGAGTCTGACCTGGATGCCCAAAAACATAAGAAAGTTGAGTTTTATTCAGATAAAACTATTTTGGATCAGATGTCAAAAAAGTGCTTCAGGCGATTGAACCGGACCTTGAAAATTAATTATGTTGTATAGAAGGCAGAAAACTCTATGTGTATGTATCCACTGCTTAGCCTTCAAGACAGAACTCTCTAAAAGAGACTGAGCAATGTCTTAAAAACTAACTTTAATATTTCTAAAAAATGATACATTATTTTACACTAATTAAAGCAATTACTGTAAACATGCTATTCATATCACACTGTTGACAAAAACATGATCATTGTCATATACACATGACCACTCAACCTATTCATATCATGACATTTTGCCAGAAATGTGTATAAATATGAAAAAGTCCACAACTGAATCCTCACAAGCACATGATGATTTGAGGACTTGTCTTGAAAAAAGGGCACGTAGTTTCTTCTCTTCAGCCAACTTTATGTTGTCAGTAATGACGGTGGCATGACATCAGTGTCATATAATTCACATATAACAAGTATTTATGAAAAATAATGTCACATCATGTATACATTTATTTGTGTATAACAAGAATTTGCTTTGTTTTTCCATCCCTCTCCCTAATTTAGAGCTTAGTGAGTTTGTTTATGAGATGAGAACGTGCACCTGCAGAGACAAAGAAAGAGATAAAAATATCTCTATCTCAAAATATTATATCTTCTTAAACCATTAAAGAATTTACTTTGGGGGCTTTTAATTGCATTGCAGTGTAATTAAATTAATTAAAGGGAACATTTATAATTTCACCTAAAACTGAAATGCAGAGCTGGCATAGAATGAACACTAGGTGGCGACACACAGCTAAAAACATAACATCTCTCATTCTCTCCCTATCGCTCTTTCAAATATACACAAATACTTACACACACAAAGACACATTAAGAAAAACATGGAGCATATGAAATGTACTGCACACTAACTGTTTTTATTTTTTATTGCTTTGTTTAAATTTATGCACAATGAGGTATTGCACTGAACTGAATCTCATTCTTTAGATAGACACAGTAAGTGCTGAGAGTAAACAGTGCAAGAGCATAAAGGGATTTGAATTTTTTTTTTTAAAAAGTGCTAAAAAGGAGAAAAGGGCAAGGGGGAAAAAAGGTAGGAGAAGGTAGAGGAAGGGAAGAAGGAGGAAGAGAGGAAAAAAACAAGAAGAGGTAAAAAAAGAAAGAAAAGGTGAGGAAGAGTATGAGACAAATTGAATACAATGAGGAAAACATGTAGGGATCTGCAGATGGGGAGAGAATAAATAATGGATAGGGAAAAAGAAAACTGTTAAAACACTGATGGAGGGAGACGACAGAAAAAGTGAGGAAGAGAGATTAAAAGATGAGGAAGAGAAAAGGGAGAAAGAAGGAAGAGAGGGGGACAGCATCTGTTTCCTGTCTGGGGTCCAGCTGGAGGTGGAACAAACGACAAAAGAAGAAGAAGAGGGTGGAGGAGGAGGAGAAGGAGGAAGTACCGTCCGGCCTGAGAACCTGTCTCATACACACATGCAGGCTTCCTCAGGGAAAAATTGAATCCTACTTCCTCCTGTATGTGCTGAGTGTGTGTGCGTGTGTGTTTGGATTAAGTTTAGTTCCATGCAGAACTGGAAAAATGATTGGGGTATTGGGTTGGTGTTACAGATGTGTGGATTGCTGAAATTCTTTAAATATTAAGCAATTAAACAACCAAATCAGGCGGACACATAATGGTACTCGTACTCGCTATGGTAACAGGAACACTGACTGATGTCATGGCTCCCCACTTTTTTTTTAAATTCCACGACTAACAAGAACCTGTTTCTCATAGGATGAAACATTTTAATCCACATGGGCATTTGATTTGCTCTGCAATCACGCTTCACCCAGATCTGTCTGAAAACACTGATGTATGGACAAAGGAAAATTCCCCTTCAAACTCCAATGGACCCTAAAAAAATTGGAAAATCTCAAGCTCTAAAGTCCATAAACCTGTCTTGGATTTTTTTATGTTTCATTATACCGCAAAGCTCCATATACTCATACGTGTGTTCATGGTCCAGAAATCACCATGCTGTGGGGACCTGATCATTTATGTCACAGGGTTATGGCAAATGTCCATCACGCAAGTAGTAGTTAATGACTGTGTGTGTGTGTGTGTGTGTGTATGTGTGTTTGGGGTTTGGGGGGAGGGTTTCCAGATTTGTTTGTTCCTCTCACACACTTTTCTTCCTGGTCCAGGCTAGATTTAGACTTCCTGTTCAGAGCTATTCTCAGAGCACACACACTCTCTCTCCCCTGTTCTCTCTCTCTCTCTCTGTATCACATTGTCACTCACACACACATTTACATACACATGCTTATGTATAAATATGTTCCTGTATGTAGCCCATGTGTGTCTGTGTTTGCAAATAGAAAACTATCAAAAAATAAACGACGTCTTAATAACTTGCAGCAGCAGGTGCTTAATTGGAACAATACCAGCACACACACGTACAGCTCGAAGCTTTAGAGCCAGCTTTTCTCACAAGCTCTTGACAATCAAAGGAATTCATTTTTTCTTTCATTGTGTATGAGTGCACGTGTGCTTCCTGTTTACCTTTATAAACAAAGAACTCCCTTTTTCTCAGGTCGTTGTATTCCATCGTCACTCTCTCCTATGTTAAGATCAGTCATCCCCTTCCAGGCTGATGTGATGATTTGTTAGCAGACTGATCTGATTTGGTCAAAGCAGCAGTTGGTGTGTTTAATGTGCTCCCTGTGTGGTCTCAAATTTTGGGTTGCTCGTGCACACCTGCACAAAATTTATGTTCCACATACCTTTGTGGACAAATAGCACTTTGGCTCTATTTGTCCTTTGTTCCTTCAGTTAGAAGAGGTTTAACACCATTCTGATAGATAAACTGCAAAACTGTATTTTATTTGATATTAAAGGTTTCTGATGCCAGCAAAACTGATAATGAAAATGTGTATAAATCAGATGGGTTGGGGTGGGGTTGGGGTGGGGGGGGTTCATCAGTCAACATTGTCCGTGAAGTCGGTAATTACTTTTGGGGATGTTTGTGTGTCTGCAGGATCCTCCAGCGACAAAACATGAAACCACAACAGAAATGCTGTGTGTCTCCTCTTATGTTATTTATAGGCCTGTGTATTAGAGACACACACGCAGATTTTGTTGTGCGTCTGTGCGTGCTTTCTGCTGCATGACGGATGAATTTTGCGCATGTGTGGATGTACACGCGTGAGCGTGTGTGCGTGTGTCTTTTGATCGTCCTGATGAATGACTATGTTCACAACATCTGCATGTTTGTGTTTGTGTGTGTTGGTGCAGCAGAGAAGTGGGATGATTTTGCTGAAACTTCAAAGCAAAAAGTAAGAAGGAAAATTCAGACATCCTGCCCCCCCTCCACACACACACACACACACACACGGCAGCACATTTCTACCTCTGCAGTTGTGGAGACTCTCATTGACAAAACACATCATAGCCCTTGACCTTAAACTTAAATCTAAACCGTAACCCTATAACCGAGTCTTCTCAACCAAACCTCAAACAGCCCTTTGAAGAAGTTAGGACTGGACGAAATGTCATCACTTTCTAAAAATGTCATCACTCAAAAGATCTGAAGTTCTAACGGATTCTCTGAAAGACAGTGCAAGAGTGCGCGCACACACACACACACACACACACACATACACACGTACAGTGAGTCTGAGTCAAAGCTCTCAATAAAGGAGGATGGCTGGACAGAGCGGATGCTGCCAACCAAATGCTCTATCATTACCACAAATCTGCTGCTTTTGTGTGTGTGTGTGTGTGTGTGTGTGTGTATTTATATCCTTCCATGCATCTGTTTATATTCTTTTTTCATTGATTTCATGACTTATATAGTGTATGCGTGTCTGTGTGCACATGTACTGAAATCACTGTTTACCTTGTAAAATCACGACCATATTGAAATCATTCGTTCTGCAGGTTTGTGTATTTTGATTTAAAAAGCACTCAATTGTAATGTTTTTTTAGTTCAAATAAATGATAACAAATAGTTTATATAAAACAGTGATACATGATGAAACAGTGATATTTATAGTTTTGGGAACCTACACCTGGATTTGCTGTATTTTTTCTTGTGCAAGGTTATATTCTCCAACCACTGCAGCCATTGTAAAACAAGTAATTTTGTCTTCATGTGGTTGATACTGTATTTAGTATCTATAGAAATATTAATCATTATACCCAAGGTAAATCTGAGAAATGAATTTAAAAAAAAGGTAGCAATAACATATTTTTAAAGCATGACAACTCGTGATTCAAAGGTACTGCTGATGTAAATACCTGTTTTTTTTTCAGTTTCAGTGTGCCTGTGTTTGTGTTAGTCAGTGAGTTTGTGTTTGACACAGCTCATTAGTCACGTAAGAAGAAATTACACCACAGCTCAGAACTGAGCGACAACAAAACCCAGGTTAGCTAATTCTGAGCGTTGCTTTCAGTGCAGTCTGACCACACATCAGTCAGACTTCACGTTAGCAAGTTGAAACTATTCAAAAAACAATCCAGTGGATCAAAATGAAAGGGGGGGGCAAATACACTAATACCTCTCCAAACCAATGTTTCATCACACAGTAATCCTTAAGGGTATTGTTAACTTAGCATACCTTAAGCTAGCATGCCTGCGGCTGTGGGATTGGTTGTCCTGAAGGCCATGGCCACTGAGCTAAGGGCTAGAGAATGATCGGTGCTGGGCAAGGTGACTCAGGCTGGGGTTAAAGGGTGGCTGATATGGTCATGAGTGTCCGTAGGGTGTGGAGAAAGGGAGTATGAAATATTAGGATCAGGAAAACACTCTTATTGGGACATATGTGAGTCATTTCTGAAGAAAGGAGGGGCAAGAATGAACATACTTCTGGTGATATTACTGTTACGATTTTGTTTGTCTGAGTCAGCCATGGCCTCTGTGTGGCACAATGTGGAGTCATTATTAACATGTTTCAGCACTCAGATCCATCTGCTTACCTGTAAGCCTTTCAGAGGGTTCATTACATTATGAATAGCTTTCTTCAGCAGGTTGGGGTGTGGATGAACAGTGTATCGGCAGCTGAGACATAATATAGTGGGGCCCTTATAGCACATTATGAGAGTTTTAGTGACAACAATAGAAGATATTATCAGAGCTAGGTACACTGATGGCAGAGAAAAGTCTAATCTGGCCCATTGGATGGCTTTGTGAAGTGTGAAATTTGCAGTGAAGTCAGTAATAATTCAAATAACTGTCAGTAAAATGAACTGCTATGACTGCTACTGTGACTGCACAGGAGTGGACTGGAAATTTAAAAATACGTCTAGATCTTAAGAAGTTGTTTAAATCCCAAATAAGTAAAATGTTAATTTCCATCATCTGATTTGTAAATGAAATTTTTTTTTTACTAACTAAACTTATCTTTGGACACCTGGTTGAAAACCGCTGACCAACAGTGACAAAGCTACAACAAAGATTGGTTACTGAGTGAGAGTGAAAACTGCTGCGGGCTAAGATTTGTATCTTTCCAAAACAAAAACTGCGTGCATTGTGGAAATAATGAGAGTCAGAGTTTCCCAACATTGTGAACTTGAGCCCCAAGTCCACATTAAAATGAAAAGTGTGAGAAATGTGCGGTGGATGTGGCATTGCAAAGACACAATGCATCCATTCTTTGCTGCGCTGAAGTGCAACATCCTTCCTTTTGTTTTTCCACCACAGCCTGTTTTTTTTTTTTTTATGAATGAAGGCCTGGGCTGAATAATGCACCTGCATCAGCAGTACTGATGGGAATGAACAAGCGAATGAATGAGTGGGAACACACGCTTGTCCACACACAACTGTTTGAGCGTACACACACAGGAAGTGAGAAAGAACAATTAACTTTAATGTCACACACCCCCACCTGCATGACAACAATGGTAATAACAACTACAGTAGCACTACATGCACATTATGAGCACCAGAGAGGCTGTTTCAGCTATTACAATATGTATGTTAATATCATCTAAGTTAAAATCACTGTGAGCATTATCTAAGCGCTTCTGATCAGCATAATAAAAAGGGGAATCACAAGCACAACTATTATTTTTAATTTGATTTCTTTTTCTTGTTGCTGTTGTTTATTATTTTTGTAAGCTATGAATAGTCAATATTCATGGATAACAAAAACAATATGACTACTGTTGTTATCCATGAGGCTTCAAATTCACTGTTTTTACACAAAAGCAGAAAAAATAATAAAACACATTGTTGTCTATCTATCTATCTATCTATCTATACTATGTACTGTCCCCAAAATTATATAATGTGGTTAGGCCCAGGAAACTTCCTAGGAAGCTGTTAAGAAATTAGAAAACCCATAAACCAATAACAACATGATTGCTTGTTTTTATCAGCCAGGCATGATTTCTCAACTGTCTTTTAGAAGCTTGCTCACAGATCTCAGTGACCAAAGAATGTGCATTAGGGTGGTGTCAAAGTGCAGGATGATGCTCGAAAGCATCCAAGGGTAAATAAAGTGTAAACTGTAAACAGCAACTGGTATCAGTCTTGTGCACGCGGCCACAGAAAGCCGCAGAGCCACACCATGTTCTCTTGCATTCTGCAGGGATTTAAACCAGCAATCGCTGCTGTTTACATTCCTCAGTCTGTGTCTATCGCTCACAGACGCTGAGTCACTCACACATGGGAATGCCCTCAATCTGAGTATGTGTGTGCATGTGTGTGTGTGTGTGTGTGTGTGTGGTCCAGGTATTGCTTAGGCTGTGAAGCCCTAAATTCATTTACACAGTTACATTATGGTAGCATACCTTCTGGAAAAGCCATAACCCAAAGGGTTAGGGCAAGTTTACATTTGGACATCTATGGTTAAGGTTCGAATGTAAATGTAAGCCAGTAAGATGTGTGCATGACTGTGTGGTGTATGTGCATGAGTGCGTGTGTGTTTCAGTGCCCTTCAGCATACAGCAATTAGCAAATTTCCCTGTGCGTGGGTGCCGCTATGTGTATAATGTACAATTGTGTGTGTGTGTGTGTGTGTGTGTGTGTGTGTGTGTGTGTGTGTGTGTGTGTGTGTGTGTGTGTGAGTCATTAATAGCCAGACATGCATCGAATGAGTCAGTTAGTCTGACAGCTGATATCAAGAGCCACAGGCTAGTGGCATCAACAGGGCTTTCCCTGATCGCCACACCTGGAAACAATGGAGTGAAGATATAAACAGGCCACCAACAGGAGAACTGAGACTCAAGAAAACAGAAAGTACAGAGCCATATTTCCTTTCTTTCTCAGGATTTGTATTGTAGATTAAATCTATTAGATGTTTCACTAGCTAAAAAATATTACTGAGTTCCATTTCACAGCAGTTAGTCTGAAATAATTTCATTTGTATTAATGTTATGGGCGCATGTGACCTTCCTTCTCTTCTGTAATTTCTTCCAGTTTTTCTCAACACCAACACTTCCTCCCTCATTTCATCCTTTTCCTTTTCATTTGCCGCTCTCCTCAATCATATTTACACCATCCCTCTTTCTTATTTATCCCTTTCTCCCATTCCACTTCCTCCATCCTCCTCTCATCCTTTCTTTCCATCTTCTTTCCTTAGACTGTAAATTTTCTCTTCTCATCCCACTCTCCTTTAATTTTATCCCTCAATCTTTTCTTACTCCCACTAATCCATCTATTTTTCTTGATTTCTTGATCCCCCTCCCAACAGTTTTATTCATCTCATTTTACATCCATCTCCTTCACCGTTCCATCTATGTGTAATCAGACACTGATAAAGAGTGAATGATAGAGTGAGTTTTCATCTAATCTGCCGGCCCAGATTTTGCCGTGACCCCGGGGCCAGAAGTGTGGAGTGATTTAGAGGTGGTCAGTCGTGATCAGGTTTTGGCTGAAATCCCCCCTTTTCTCACAACTCATCTGGCTCCAAGGACACACACTGACACACAACACAGTTCAGACAGACATAATTCATTGGTGTGGCATTACGAAGACACACACTGTTAAAATGTACACACATGCAACAGTCGATACGGTTTCTGTGTTCATACTGGAATCAATAGGAAAGGGCTAGATTATTGTCACAAAGACAGACTTTATATAAGTCAAGACTAAAAGTATATAACACAAGGAGCCTAAATTTTCTGAAATTTACATCCTTCAAATTTGTTTTTGAAAAAATGTGAGCGTGATTAAGTTAAGTAGGCCTGTTATGTTTTTCACTTTTCTTGTGTGTCATATATGTTGCTGCAGGATGTCCTCTTAGATCATATGCATTTATTTGGCGAGGTTTCAGGTTATACTATTAATTGGCAGAAGAGTGAATTTATGGCAAATTTCTTGATAACCTGCCATTCAAGATAACGGACAAACTGAAATACCTTGCCAAAAGACCCCAAACTAAAATTGAGTTTTTCAGTAAAAGTGGACAATCTTGGGAAGGATATTGAAAAAATGGAGGACACTCCTACTTTCAGTGATGGGCTGTATAAATACCATTAAAATTATCTCCTTGCATAAATTTTTGTATCTTTTTCAGGGTTTGCCAATTTTTAAACTGTTGGACTCAATATTCCTTTCCTTTGTATGGGGCTTTAAAGCTCATCGAATAGCAAGAATTCATTTACAGAAACCAAGGGAGACGAGTGGATTGGGTTTGCCATGCTTTCAACATTATTATTGGGCAGCAAATGCAAGGGCCCTGGTC
>VUQJ01030323.1:12558-23139 GCA_015108635.1 Andinoacara biseriatus
CTCACACACTCAGAACCACACACCCTCCACACCCCACACACACACACCCTCACACACACACATTAATCCGTGTTGTGCAACAGTCTGAAGAAACACAGCAGAGCGGGGTGGAGGAAACAGGAAGTACAGAAGAAGAAGTGTGAGAGACGGGATCTGCAGGGCTGCACGCACTCATCTGGATAGAGACAGGCAGAGAGACAGGCAGGATGAGTGGTGAGACGGGCCGCTGCTTTACCCTGTGACTGCACACACTGCGTTTGTTTGTCTGCTTCGTGGGGTCCTGAGTGTGTATGCACTCGTCTGAGGACTCGGTGCACGTGCTGTGTGTTTGTGTGATTTATGGGGCCATACCGAAGGTACGCTCACCTGAGGACGCTCGCCATTAATGCACCTGTGTTTACTCTGGGCCTGCGTCCCCATAATGCAGTTTAATAAACACAAGCTCAGGTCTGCACACGCTCGGTGTGACCTGTTTGTTCACTTCATTCCTCTGGTGGAAAGGAGGCGTACCTGACAGGTGTTCTTAAATTCAATTGTGGTTAGAGCTGAACTTTGACCCTTATGAATCCATGTTTCTGTGTTTCCATGTTTCCTTTAATTTCTCTGGTCTTGAATTTTTCTGAGGTTTAAGCTGAAACGTCCCCTTGAATAACGTTAACCAGTGTTTTGTCCTTTGTGTGTGTCAGTGAGCCTGTAGTGTGTGTGTGTGTCAGGATGAGTGGTGGTAAAAAGAGGAGTGGCTTTCAGATTACCAGCGTGACCTCAGAGGTGAATCCGAGCTCAGTAGACCAATTGTCTCCCAGCGCCGTCCTGCACATCGTCCAATCAGAGGCCTTCTGCTGTAGCCCTCAGGGAAGCTCCTCCCAGCCGACCACACCTTCTCAGAAGAGGAAGTACCTTTCCCAGGATGTCCAGGGGCAGGGGGCGGGGCCTTCCTCCAGGTTCAGGGTGGTGAGACTGGCGGGTGGGGCCAGCAGCGGTGGGCGTGGTGAGTCTTATCGTCGTGGGCGATGGACATGTATGGAGTTCACAGAGCGGCAGGAAGGGGCGGGATTCAGGCGGGTGATGGACAACCTGAGACACGCCCACTCCCTGGAATCCCTGGAGATGATTGGCTGGGACAGAGAGAGGGGAGGAGCCTACTCTCAAGACACCTCCCACGTGCTGGCTCAGCCTGTCTTACGCAGTGGCCCACCCTCACCCACACACCAGGAGCCAATCAACGTCCGCTTGCTCGACCACAAGGAGCCACGTAACGCCCCACCCCCTCTGCGGCTGGACGTGGACGTCTTAGGACGGGTAAACACACACACTCAAGCAGGCTCATGATTTCTCAGCATTCGCCATCACGCCCGTTATTCGATATTAAATCTGTGTGTGTCGCTGACCCTGCAGCATTTGCACCTGTGCTGGTGGGACTGTGTCACCCTGTAGTTTCACCACTGAAACACTAGGTGGCAGTCCAGTTTGTCTGAAAATATTCGCATAAATGAACACGACATAAATGTATAAATGTAGCAGATTATAGGCGAATATATTATAATATATAAATATTATATAAATGGCTAGTTGTATAAAGTTGTATTTATTTGACAGTTCATGTGTGTGCGCTGTGCGCAGGTTTGTTGGCGTTTGGTGTGTGCGTGCTGTGTTTGTTTAGTTTGTGTGTGTTCTTCATTCGTTACGTATTTTAACCACATCTACTATCGTTATGGAAACATCCATCCTTCCATCCATCCATTTTCTTCCGCTTATCCGGGGCTGGGTCGCGGGGGCAGGAGCCATAACCATAAAGTTTGTAGTCTAGATGACATCATCGTGTCATCACACACTTTATGAAGCACACACTCAGCAAACTTTGCCCCCCCCCGTGACCCCAGCTAGCAGGATAAAGAGGCAGATGCGTGTTAATGTCCTTTAATTTAAAGTAAGCGTGCTACAATCACTGCGCCATAACCTAGCAGTGTTCTTGGAGCTCACCTGTTTGAAGAATTGAATCATACGCTGAAGCGGTCTGGAGGTGAAGTGTGTATTTCTGTGACGTCTGCACTCTCATTGGTTGGAGGATGAATCTTATCTTCTCCCGTCAGCTGCTTTTCTTTAATCTGTATTTCTGGCCTATAAATTGTGTCTGGTCATTTTAAAAAGTTTGGTTTATTTAGACGCTGATCATGTGACCTCCTCACACTCCTGCACAGGTGCAGCAGGTTTATCTGTCTCCTTCTGTCTGTCTGTCAGTCCGTCCTGAGGCTGTCTCACTCTCAGCGAGGCTCCCCGCCTGCCGGACCGTACCACCCCCCTCAGACCCCCATTCGGACACCTGCAGCCTTCAGTCTGGATGGAACCATGTTCGACCTGCCGGGGGATGCCAGGTGAGTCTTTTTTACTTCCTGTGTGGTGATGACAAAGTGCAACCTCACCTGGGGCCTGTCAGGATTCAGCTTCATCTGATGGAGATTAAGTTGTGTAAATGATGACAGCAGACATAAAGAAATTATATATTTTATAACTTTTATTCTGTCTACGATAATGACAGAGTGGGTCAGGCTGATTAAAGTGACTCGTCCACACTGACACGTGTGATCCTCCATCCATCGGGTTAAAATGGAGGCTCTGCTCTTTATTTACCTGTTGCCATGGTGAATCCTGGTATCAGCGCTCCATTGATGATGGTTTTCTTTCCTTACTCACACACGTGCTAAATCAGGGTGATCATACTCAGAGTTGATTGGACTAACCCTGATCAGCTGTTCTGGAACGGGAAACTCAGAGACTGTTGTTCTGCTTCCTGGAGCCTACTCCGGGGCCTACCCCTGTACAGACTCTGATCCAGGTGGTTCACACACAGACTGTCATCTACTGTATTTGATCCCCCTGTAAGAGCCAATCAAACTGGCTGGAAGTCAGCTGACCTGCAGGATGGCGGCGTAGTTCAGAGATATGTAGGCTGGACAGTCACTGACAGTCACATGTTTCATTTAATAAATAGCTTTTTTTAATCATTTTAAATTGATTCTGAACTTTTCGTGCTATGCTGGAGCCTCAGTTCTCTTCCCTCGGAGCTCCAGACTTTCATTGATGGCCAATCAATGGCATACTGTTCTTCCGTGTGACGTTTTTGGATCGCCTCGGATCGCTTGGAACCCTGGCTGAGTGAGTACTAAAGAAGTACCTGGTACCTGGTAAAACTGTGCTGAGTCAAGCTGCGCTGAGTAGATACTAATGGAAACACGGCTATATCGATCAGTTAGTTAAGATCACACCGCTATGATGTTACCACTTAGTGGGAGGAGCTTATTCAGACCCTCCTGTCAGAAACACAGACAGGAATTGGGTCAGAGGTCAGCTGATTTAAAGAGTCAGTTTACTTGTTTTTAGTGTTCTGATTAATTGGTGAGTTTATTTACAAACTTCAGCTGTTTGTTTTGTTTGGGAAACTCTCACAGTTGTACATAACCTGACATATTTTTCATCATGTGATGTCGTTTCCTCGCAGTCTCCGAGCTGTGATGTCACATCGGGCTTGACCAAAGCGTCAGCTGCTACACTCACATTTAAAATCAGGTGTTTCAGGACACAAAGAATCAGACAGAGGATGTACAGTCACCACAGGAACTGTCTGCAGGAGTTTCACAATAAAACTCTGTCCTGTTTAAAATCCATGCTTTAATTTTCCAGCCGAGACACATTTAAATTTCAAGAACAGATCTGCCTGTTGGCCTAAAGAGGTTTGAGCCACAGACCTTTACTGTGCTCTAACCTCTGGCCCACCGTGCTGCTTAGACCTGCATTCTGTCGAATGGCCACCAGGGGGTGTTGCCAATAAACACCAACTATGAAGAGAGTAAAACTGTGAGTGTAAAACTGTGACATTAAACATGATTGATGTACCAAAACACTGGAAACAACACACCAAACTATCAGTGATCAATATCAGTGATTAGCTTCCAGTGATAACTGTTATTGATCCATTCCAGTGATCAGCATTCAGCTTTTTATTTAGTTTTGGCCCCTCTGCCTGAATCAGTGAGCCTTTGTTTGTGAGTGGGCAGGAGGAGAATGCTGCTGCTGCCTTCCTATTGGCTGAGAACGTGAGTGGGTGGGAGCTGGAATGAGGCGCCAGCCAGTGAGAAAGCAGAGAGGGAGCAGTGTGGGAGAAACAGAAAATATGCAGAGGTAAAGTCAGAAAGCATCTCAGTCTGAACATCTGGATACAAATGCTGATTGGACCTCCACACATCTGCAAACTCACAGAGAGGCAGCCAATCATAGAGTGGCTGGGAAGACGAGAGTGGCGTTAATGAGGCTCTAACGAGGGACGGGATGTTAATGAAAGACATTACAGGACTTTACAGAGGAGCCGAACCCTTTCAAGCTGATTGGACAGGTAGTTGTGCTGTGATGTGCTGGTAGTTCTGATTGGATGCTTACTGTGCTGTGATTGCTTTGGTCATCTGTAGTTGTAATTGGTCTTTTTTTTTTCCATTTGTTGTGATTGTACTGGTGGTCTGCAGCGGAGATCTGATTGGATACTGGTTTTTGTGGGCCGTGATTGGCTGATGATGTTTGTTGGTAAGAAGAAAAAGACCTCTGGTCAGCAACCGCCATCCTCTGCTGTCCCTGACTCCGCCCCTCAAACTCGTCCTCAACGTCGCCCCCCTTCTACCCCACCTCTCCCTCTCAGGACTCTACAACTTGTAGCTAAGCAAAAGGAGCCTCTTGTAATGTTAAGGGACCATAGAAAGGTCAAAGATCAGGGCTCAACAATCAGGGAGTCCTGGCCTGGTGCTCTTATGTCGACCTCTGAACTCAAACCAAGGGTGAGTCAGCGGCCCCTAACCCCACCCTCCAGAGCTCAGCAAATCACAGAAGCCCACCACAGACACACCAACCAACCACAGCCTTTTCCACTATCCCAGAATCCTCTGCGTCACACTGCTCCACATCCTCATTGGTCAGTTCCTGTCAGAGCTCCACCCACTGGGCGGGGCTCTGAAGCCACCATGATGGCTTTGCTGCTGTTCTGCCACAGGTAACCATGGTAGCCGGGGTGGGATTCAGATTCACCTGCAAATGCAACACCTGAGTGAGCAGTTTATTGATCATCATTGGTTAAAAATTGATACAATATTAGGATTGAGTAAATTGTAAAAAGTACAGTCATTCACCTGTAAGCATCTCACCTGCCTGTATCTCACCTGTCTGCTTCTCGTCTGCCTGCGTCTCTGTCTCTTGCAGTAGTTCTGGTAACAGTTTGATCGCCATCGACAATAAAATTGAACAGGCCATGGTAAGTCTCATTTCTTCTGTTCTGGTCAGTTAATTGATCGATCGATTGATGTATATATCTGTAAATCTGTGTAGAAAATGGTGTTCGTTTCTGTCAAGAACTGCATCACAATGTTTGCATACACTCATATTTTCTGTTCTCAGGAGCCTGAAAAAGACTGGAAATCTATCATTTTTAAAGATGTTTCACCTCTGATCGAAGAGGCTTCTGCAGTTGTAAAACCAAAGGTCCCAGGTATTAAATCCTAGTGGGGGTTATCCCCTTTGGAGGTGGTTGTTGACCCACTATTAACCACGTGTGTCATCACCTGAGCCAAGCTGTGCACAAAGGCATTACCTTCCACATCCTGGAACTGAACACGCCTTTTGGATACGAGGTGGAATGTCTTCAAAAATAAAATAAACATTAGAGAAGTCGAGTTGCCTTTTTCAAGCTCTCGAGTATACTATTTATTTGATTTCTCAATATATCAGTGGGGATGGTATAGGTGTGGGGCAGCCCCACAGGTATATGTGTGGGATCTATTTATCAGTGTGATGATACAGTACCAAATGTTTGGACACACTTCTCCGTGAGTTAGTGCTTCCAAGCTTTTGCCTGGTACTGTATATCAGAAAAACACAACGGGGGCTTCATAGTTTCTGGGGAAAACCTGGTCTTGTTAGGAGAGACGGCATCCATCCTACTTTGGATGGAGCAGCTCTCATTTCTAGAAATCTGGCCAAATTTATTAACCCTCCTAAATCCTGACTGCCCAGGGCTGAGACCAGGAAGCAGAGTTGCAGTCTTAAACCGCATTTCCACTCGGAACTACTCGGCGGGGGTCACGTCGACTCACGGCGGTTTGACGCTGTACGTTGTACAGGACAGTTATGCACGATAAAGATATTAAACTGTCATTACCTGTTAGCTTGCCTCTTTCTCATCCATCATTGTGTTGTGTTTTGAGCCGCATACAAATTACGTCATGAAACAACTGCTTGCACCTTTATCGACTCTACCCACACTGTGGTGGTCCTCAATTCTAATAGAAACACAACATGACCGTAGCGAATAGTTGCGATTCAATGCGGCCCACGCCGAGTAGTTTCGCATGGAAATGCCCCATAACTATCAGAATGCTTGAAGCACAGGTCGAGGAGGAGGAGTAGCAGCAATCTTCCATTCCAGACTAGTAATTAATCAAAGACCCAGACAGGGTTCTTTTGAAAGCCTGACTCAACAGAGATACGAGAGGACGGGAACACAGAACCAAACTAAAGCATGAGGAGCTGAGAATACAGTCAAAGGGAAAGCATAAAAACAATATAACCACAAAGTAAACCAAGAGTCTGAGAACAATTTAAGAACCCAAACCACACAATCCTAAACTCACTGGGCAATAACCTCAGGACCAGGATCCTTCTTACAGCCTCTGGCAGTGGACTCTGTGCTGGTCCTGTTGGAGCAGCTTGGATACTGGTGACCATAACATCGTATTACACAGATTAGAGTCGTGGGGCAGCATGGTGGCACCGCCATTAGCAAGTAACATTAGCGAGGTACCAGGAATTTATTATTTTTGATTAATGCATGAACTTATTTCATTGTTTTTAACCCCAAAATACAGTTTGTAATGGATCAGATTATTAAAAAGAATCTAAATGCAATTACTAATAAATATATAATAGCAGGGTTTTAATGTAAATATATAATCAGACCCCACCTGTATGAAAGCAGCTGAATCTAACAGTAACAGTGAGCTGAGCCTTCTCTTCCTCTCATCGTTAGCACTTTAAGCACTTTTAGTTTGTAAAGATGTCTTCCTGTCTGCAGCCTCAGGTACAGGCTCCGCCCTCAGGTGTATCCGTGTATTTTCTCAGTGCAGAAATATAATTTCTCTCTTTATTTTGGTCTTGTTTATTCTCGGTTTCTTTATTGTTCCCCTCGACTCTGGTTTTTATTTGAATCTGTTTCTCTGCAGATTAAATCAGGTCATCTGGTCTTTGATTTGATTGATCGTCTCCACACAAACTGTGTTGATTGGCAGTGGGTGGCAGTGGTGCAGTGGGCAGGTGCTCACCTCGTGACCAAAGGGTTGCTGGTTCGAGTTCATTGTGTCCCTGGGCAAGACACTTAACCCACATTGCCTTAGTGTGAATGTGGTTGGAGGGGCAGCTGTGGCTACATTAGTAGCTTACCACCACCAAGTATGATTAAAGTGTGAATATGCATTAATGAGTTCATTGGAAACCTGCTGTGATTGATTGTAATGTGAGAGCCCCCTCTGCTGGCCGACTGAGAGAGGAGCATCTACACTCTATAAACAGGCCCAAAACACTCACCTGACCCCACCTGACCCACCTCTCTGTCTGTCTGTAGGACCTGGTGAAGAGTCACCTGATGCTGGCGGTGAGAGAGGAGGTGGAGCTTCTGAGAGAGCAAATCAAAGAGCTGCAGGAGAGAAACCAGCAGCTGGAGAGAGAGAACCACACACTGAGGGCGCTGACACACAGCATGCACACACACACACAGTAAAGCTCACACACACTCTCACACACACAGCAAAGTGCCCTTACGGCATGTGTGCAGTAACCCACATGCCGAGTTAACATGGAGGATCTCCGGTTTTTCCCGTGCTGCAGCCGACCAGCTCATGTTCACTCTGCAGTCCTCGCGTCAGTTAAACTGTAGTACTATATGTAATACTGATGTATTAGTGTATTTGTGGTACTTCAGCGTGTGGCTCAGCTGAGGATTGTGTGTGCCGTGGCTAGGGGTGAAAATAGTTTTAAATTCTTGCCAGTACTATGAATATGTATATATATTACTTGACTAGCCGACTAGTCGTCTCTATTGTTACTAGTCGGTACCAGACGTACTAGTCGGCTAGTCTAATTATTAAGGTTTCAGTAAACCCAGAGCTGGGAAATGATTGTCCTAGATGTTATGCAGCCATCTGCCACCAGGTGGCATTTCTGGTTTGTACAAAGAAGCGAGAAAACTAGCAGGACAAATGTGTTTGTGCCTTAAAAAGATTGAGAGGGAAAAAAGTGCCAGCATTTTATGTTTCTGTCAGCCGACACCCCATGTAAAACACCGGGACACGACCGAAAGGTAATTAGCACACGCAATGCACCTGCACAGGTATAAACGCAGCTACATCGGCCACTTGCGTCGTAGCAGCTGAATCAGCAACAGCTGGATAGGAGGAAGAAAATGGATGGATGGATTTTTGTATTGTTTTGATGCGTGTCATGAATCGCAGAGCAACGAGTAAAGTTAATAATGTGCGGCTCAATGCGCCGCACTTTAACGTCGCAAGTTATTTGTTTTTCAGATGTTATTTTCTCATATTCAGTGATGTGTGAACATTGTTTCATATTCTTTGTTGTGTGGAGTGTAACTGCAGTGTTCATAATGTGCTGTGCTGCACAGTTAAACAGCATTTAAAGTGAGATTCATCATAGAAGAACTAGATTAATATCTTCAAATGCCTTTCTTTAGACAGCTTTTGACTTTATCCATTAAAAAGGCAAAAAAATTAATTTGTATCTGAGTGTTTTAGTTTTAGACTAGTCGGTTAGCCTAATTTTTTCCCCTTGTATAGTCGACTATTAAATAAGTCACTGTACACTACCTCCATGGATTCTGTCTCTGTCCACCAATACAAAACGTCTGGGAAGAAATAACCACCAAACTTTATCAAACCTCGGTTCCTTTTGGCTGCCATTGTGTTTTGGAGGTAAATGCTCTGTTGTGTAGTGTAAATGAAAGCAGTGTTTTTGAGCTGTGCTGTGTTGTTGACATTGAGCAGAATAACATGAAACACAATTAGTTAATTGCTCTTTGCTTTTAATTGGGATATTTTGTAACAAGCAGAGAGACACTGAACGTAGCGGCGAAGATTTTAACCTGTTAACTGGCCGAACTAAAATCACCTGAAAAAACTATGTCCTCTGGTTATTATTGGCTCTGGAAAAGCCGTGTCATGTAGTACCTTTTATATATGGAGGGCTAGCCCCTCCCATTTTGAATGACACCTCACACAGCCAATCATATTAAGAAACGGGTTTTCCAGAGCCAATAATAACCAGGGGGTGTCATATAGCTTTTCGGTTGATTTTGGTGCAGCCAGCTACATGATTGGCCGAATGAGGTGTCAATCAAAATAGGAGGGGTCTCTGGCTTAGGGTTAGGGTCATTGCTAGCGGATCTGTTCTGACCCAAAGTACAGCCGTGACTGGGTCTGAATGACGGCTTTACAGCAGACAGCCGCTCCAACTCTTGCCGGTACCGGTGCAGAATGTTTTGGTGGTACCAAGTACCGGACTGTACCAGCTTACTTTCACCCCTGGTCGCGGCCCACAGTGAGTCTGCTGATTTCTCTTAATGATTAAGGTCAGGACCTCACAGCCTGCTGCTGTGATTCTGTGCTATAGGAGTAAAACCGAACCGACTAATCAGTGTGGCTGCTGAGGAGGCGGAGCTCCAGTTTGAGCTCACCTGCCTCCACCTTCACAGGCTGAAGTAGCCATGATGGCTCAGGTAGCACACCTGCCAGGAAACCAGCGCAGGTCAGCTGACTGCAGCAAACACCTGCCAGACCCACTGTGACACACACACACACAGACTGTAACACGATAACTCGGAGCACACCTCACTGACCTCACACTGCTCATCTGGCAATGTGGGCGTGGCCTCACATGAGGACCTGCATCAGCCGCCCAAATGTTGATGATGATGATGATGATGATGAAGAGTAGAGACTAATAAATTAATAAAGTCTAACAGATGGAAGTTAGTCTGGAGTCTCTCTGTTTTGCCTGTGATGTCACTCTGTGTGTGTCTGTGGGGGGGGGGTACACACAGTGCATGCTGGGTAGTGGGCTCAGGCTGACAGATGAAAACAACAAAAACAGAGAAAGGAGAGGATTTAATCCCTAATCCAGCAAGCCCCGCCCCCTTCACACAGAATCCTGGAAACACAGGATAATGCTGCTGCTGCTGATGATGATGATGAAGAGGAGGAGGAGGAGGATCCTTAAATTAGTCCAAATCTGAATGGAGTTTGGTCCGCAGCCTGAACGCCTCCTCCAGGTGTCGGGCACCTTGATGACATCATCACAGCCTCCAGGGTAAACTGACCTTTGACCTGCATCTGCCCCTCACAGATGGTTTGTAGGAGGGCACACTGAGCTGTACCTGTGCACCTGTGGAGCGTTTGTCCAATCACGTGACTGCTTTATGATCATGACTGACAGCCCGAGCAGGAAGGCTGAGCTCCAGCAGATCCTCGTCCTCCTCCGAGG
>VUQJ01030326.1:0-11293 GCA_015108635.1 Andinoacara biseriatus
GGTCATTGCTATGGGGGCAGGAATGGTTAAAAGAAGGGTTCAGGAAGAGGATATTAGACCTATACATCATCACCACCTCCACCACCCCAATTTCATCATTAACATTGTTTCCAAAAAATTGTGATGCAGTGCAAAATTTCCAAAACAGAATGCAATGAATGATAAATAATTTAAACCCTAGACTCAACTGAAAACAGTGGAAGAACAACACATTTTACTTCTCTTTCAATTCAATTCAATTCAGTTCAATTCATTTTTACTTATGTAGAGCCAAGTCATAACAACATTTGCCTTAAGGTGCTTTGTGCTATAAGCCAAAACCCCTATAATAATAAATATATTTTGAAATAAGTGTAAATAAATGTCAACAACACATTTAATGTGGGCAACATCTAATAAGGTTAACTGTTAAAGTAATTATATCCTTTAAATTAATTAAGTATCCACATTCTTTTTTGTTTACGTTTTACAGAGCATCCAAACTTTTTTAAAAACTGGGTTGTTATCTACAGTGTTACCTTCAAACTTCAAAAAGATGGAAAATGTACAGAAATCAAGAGAAAATAGTCTTGGTAACTCCCACAGATGCATGGACACACAGCCAATATAAAACCACAGATGCATAAGTCTTACTTGCATTTGCAAGTTATTGCATTCACCACATATGAGCTGGATACTTCATGGGGTTAACCAACAGGGGGCAGTCTTATGCTCTTCTACCTATTAACTCAACTGTATACATATGAACTTGTAGACAAGTGCCAGTCAGTATATAACATATAAAGGCCAGTATGCTCATATTACTGCTGCTGCACAGGGAGTGTTAGAAGCTAAAATTGAGAGGAAACCCAGGGTCATTACTGCCAGGAGAAAGTAGAAGAAAAGAAAGGACAAAATGTCAGTTAGTATTAAAAGACTGCCACAGAGGGAGGAGACTGAGTATCAACAGTTGTTCTGTTTGCATTCATGATTTTACTTCAAATATTTGTGTATTGATTCCATTCTAACTTCTGAAAACACTTTAAGGCTGAAGAAGCTGACCCAGAACCATGATGCATTGTTAGAAGAAATATCTGTTTTGCTATGCAGAAATTTTTTAAATCAGTTTATTTCCTGGTTCTCCCTGACTCTCACAATATTTCACATGTCAGATAGTATGACAGCAGCAATCTACATCTGCCGATTGGAAATATTGTGACAATAATTGTTGAGGCTGACAGCTGATTTTACTGCTGTAAATGGACTGGGACACTTCTGTCACAGGCTCCTGTTTGAGTCTCTTTCTTTTCTCCCCTTGATATCCTTTACTATCCATCATCACACAAACAGCAAGACCGAAGCAGCCAGCCTTCTTCCATACAATCATTAGCGCTAATGAGGTTATCGCTGAACGGCTAATAAAATGTTGCCTACTGACAGTTCAGTTCATGTCAGGCCTATCAGCCACACAATGGCACACTGCTTGTGATCTCACAGACCAACACAACTGACTTAAAATCAAACAAAACAGAGTATAGATCCCTCATGCCAACTGGCACACAAATACACAAAGTAAAAAAAAACACAAAAAGTAAAATAATCAGTCAGGCAAAACTGTGGACATCTGATTCACTACGGCATAACAAATACAGCATAAACAAATTATTAAACCTGAAATAATCAGCTGGGTGTCAAAAAAATTATTGGCAACAATTTTGAGAATCAATTAAGGAAAATACTAGTTCAAATTTCTCAATTTTGACTATTTGACTTTTGTCTGTTAAAGAAAGAGAAAATCCTATTAGCTGTTATTTTGAGAAAAAATAAAAAAAATTAAATCCTTTTTTAGGCATGTACTGAAACCAAAGAAACCTTACTAAAATTAAAAGGCACATTTTAACTTATTGGGGACAATCTGAATGGAACTCTTTCAAAATATTTTCCACAAAAGTCCAGATTTTGGAACATTGAAGCACCAGCCTGAAAAAAGAGAAATATCAGCACTAGTATTTGATTCCAAATGGCCCACAGATCAACTTGTGATGTGCAAACACACACAAACAGACCCAAAAGTGTTGGAAATGTTATGGACCATGGTGAGTGTGCAGTATCTTGCTTTAGCTGGCTGGTAAATAATTACAGTGGACTATATTGATCCAGCTGTGCAGAGTGCCTTGCATACCTCAGGGAAAGCTAGGAGGTTGTACAGTCATCTCCTGGGGTGTAATTCTCAACTATACAACCTACTACCTCAACCTGGGAGCAAGCAGACCTAGCCAACAGTACGTAATAGTTGAGGGGCAGCAAACATATGAAGCAGAAAAAGGAAGCTACTCGTGGGCTAAAAAATTTATATTTCATTGTTAATTGTTTGTGACATCATTCTATTCCATCTGTCTTGGCAGTGCAACTGTATCTTAGCTACAGTCTCTATATACAAAGTAGATAAACATGCCTTACTCCCAAGCTTTTCCAAACCCTTGTCTTCTCACTGACCCTCAAACACACACATACAAAACACAAAATTCCCACTCTCCATTTCTGCCCAAATGCTGAGCAGTTTTTCTCCGATAAAGTGCCCTTAGAATTAGACATGTTAAACCTCTTGTTGCATTTGGCCATTTGAGCTTCACTATACAGAGAAATGCAAGTGCACACTGTGCACATGTTACAGTATATGCAAGAGAGTTTTGTCACATCACAGACTGTTACTGTCCAATATGAAACTTGAATCCATCAGTATCGACACAATGTAAATGGCCAAAATATTCACCAGTGAGCTACGTTTAACGCCCATCAGTAAATGGTTTATTTGGAGGGAAAAAAAGAACATGCGCTGAGGAAAGAAAAAAAGAACATGCGCAGGTGAGGAAGAGACTTTGAAATGACATTTAGGTATTTGAATATTATTCCGTTGAATGGATGAAAAAGACATGATTTTTGCATGCAGCTGGAACATAACTGCATGAAAACGCTTGCTTTCGAACTACAGACTTATTTACATATTTTGTTTTAAAATTAGATGCAGAAAAATAGTGTGTTATTTAAAGGTTTTGTCTTGTGAGGTAATTGGGACTTTTGGTGGTTAAAAAAATGGCGATTCAAATCATTTCTTGGAACAGTATTTCAATTTTTTTTTCTGAAAGGTATTTTTAAATTAAAAATATGCTTAGAGTTTCTCATTTTTAAATGTCAACATATGGGAAGTAATGGCCATTTGTGAGAAAACAAGCAATACCAACTGTGATCTGCATTTTCTAATTTGGCCAATGTCTTCTTCATTAACACCAGGAAGGCCATACCGCAGCCAATTGACTGCTGATTGAAAAAAGCTCAGTCTCCTTTTGAGTTTTCTGCAAAATAGCATTTGAAATGCACAGTAAGTAAAATCAATTATAGCCGTAATTACACTTTTCCTTTTAACTGACTCCTTGTTGGCTTACTCTTAACCTCTCAAAGTCCAATTTTTTATGGAAAAGTAAGGCTCTCTTTTAGTAGAAGCCGTCTTAACTTGGAAGCATGTGTTAGGCGATTCTCAGCCTGTGCGCAGCCCTCATCATTTTCCGCTGATCCTGTTTGGGGTTGTTGGAGCTCCACAGACACAGACCTGTAGATACAAGCTTGTGGTGTCCCTTAACACAAGTTCGGATCTACGGGTTTGGGGCTGTGAGCAGATGACTTCAGAGTGACAAGACGGAAGAAATGAGCAGCTTTAACCAGCAAAGTCTTTCCAAAGGGAGAAGAGTAATACTGATTAGCACAACTTACAATATAGCTTCAAGTTTGATACGTTCATAGACAAATATTCAATAAAAATGATGACTTTCACTGTACTTCAGCCTGGAAAAATGAATCACAAGTGAACAAAAATTTGCCTTTAATAGAGTACACTTCAGAGCTATTGCTTCATTGAATAACTAAAATCTAACTAAAATAAGTAAAATCCACATTTAAAAAACAAAGAACTGATATAATTATAATTTATTTTACACAAAAAACACAACACCTTAATTTATGCATCATACAGCTTTTCCAATTTGCCCCAATACACCCTTCAATAACTTGGGTCACTTTAGTCCCACAATGCACTTGTTCCTAGCCAGATACTTGAAGCTCATATTGTCCTTTATTACTTGCTTACAGTAGCTATACCAGCTCCTGCATCACAATCTTGTTTCCTCCCACTGAGGAAGTTGTTTCAATGAGTGATGGGTGGAAAAATTCAAGTGGCATTTTAAAAAGGCATGTGACTCAGCTGAAATGAAACATAAGTAAAGGAAATTTTATGTTACCTGCTACTATATAAGTAGCAGGAAAATTGCTCTCCAAACAATGTGTAGGAATTTTGCTTCATAAATAAATGTGGATGTCTGGCTAACTCAAGTTTCTAAATTTACAATGGATGATGTAGAGGTCGGCTCAAATTCATATGATTAAATAAAAAAATTGAAATGGCATTAAAGGTCTATTTTTAATAACTAGATACAGAATTGTGGCATGGATCTTTATTATTGAAATTATTTTTTAACAGAATGGCACTGCTGGAATCATAAGAATAATAATTACAAAAATATTTAGAATTGTGATCATGGCCATGGCATTAATTTTGTGAATGAGTTCTACCAAAACACTTCACAGTATACAATTTTCACTAAAGGTAAAAGCTACTAATCCACTCATCCTTTTAACCTAAATTTTAAGCACAATTTTAAACAAAATCTTGTCAATATTTTAGCACAGTCTTGTCAAATGTTGTTGTCCTGCAGAAGCAAAAAAAAAAGAAAAGAAAAAAAAAGTAAGAAGTAAAAAAAGAGTAAGTGGTCCAATTTCAACTTCTAGATTCCATTATATTTATTTTATTTATATAGTGTTTTCTATTCTATTTTATTTAATTTGTCTTTAATTAATCTTTTCATTCTTCTCTGTACTGAGCTGCTGTAATGCACAAATTTCTCCACTGTGGGATCATTAAAGTTTCATCTTATCTTATCTTATCTTATCTTATCTTATCTTATCTAAGTTCTTTCACTTTCTTTTCCTTCTTCTTGAATTTGAATGTGACTTTGAAGCTGTTTAAAGCTGCTGCTTAAAGTATGTCAGCGGGTCCTTGCCAGCGAGCTGAAAGACACCTTGAGATTGACTGAACAAAGCGGTCGGCAGGGGCCGCAGCACCCTGCCAACCAATGCTCCCACTGTTGCACTAGCATGCGTTCGTTTGTATGTATGTGTGAAACAAAACTAAAACCAGCAAAAGGCCACCACCTGTATTGTTCGGCACTGAACAGCAGCAGTAGCAGCCAAACCCAGCGGCGCTTTTCGCCCAGTCTACCCAGCAACAGTGGTGGCGTGTGTGTGGAGAAGAAAGGGAAAGGGGGTGGGGGTCAACAGAGGTGAAGAAGTGAGAGGTAAGGAAGTGGCATGTTGTTAGGACTTCATAATATCATGTAGCATCCACACATATCCTTCACTAGCCAACAGGTAGCATTCGGTTTAGGCCCGTTTCACCACAGCATATAGTAAACGTCAAACATCAGAAATTCTGCAATCACACTGCTCAACTTTACCAGCCAAAAAGCAAAGAAAAGGGGAAAAATGTCCGATGATATTGGTAGCATGATGACTTACCGATTTGCCTTTATGTTTAGTTTCCAAATGTTTCTTTTCTCTACTCTGCAGGGCCTACGGTGCTTTGGCAGAAGGTATAGGCAATCATTTCCACTGTGGGCCATCAAAAAAAAAGAAAAAAAGAAAAAAGCCTCAAACATGCAACTACAGAAGCAAAACAGTTCGAGAAGACAGTAAAGACGGAGTGAGACAAAAGAGAAAAGGCAAAGGGAAGAGAAACTAGTGAGCGAGAGAGAAGGAAAAGCGATAACAGAGAAACCCCCGTTTTTTGGTGTTTTGCAATTTTGGTTTACAGCGCGACAGTAATATTAACTATATATAAGCAAGAAGCCTGTTAATTCTACAAACTGCCTAACTGCACTACGAGCAAATGAGAAGAAGAATCTGTTTGTAACACAGCCAAGATCCCAGCCCTTCAAAAAAGAAATTAAACTGAAAAAAATTGGCTTAATTTTTTTTTCTTTTCAGCCTTTATCTGCAAAACTCTCCTCCTCTCTTTAACTCCCTCCCTCGCTCAGCTGAAAAAGGCAAAACAGAAAAGAGAAAGGGGAGTGTGGAAAAGCAGCGAAAGGAAAACGCAGCCATGAAGCCGTCCTCCTGTCACCCCTGAACCTCTCCCCATTCCCTCTCTATTTTTTCCCTCCTCTTCCTTGCACACTTCTTCCTCCTCTTCTCCTTCCTCTGCACTTAAAAGCAAGGAGGACAGTAGTTCCAGGTATAGTTACTACTCACTCAGTCCTTCTCTTCCCAAAATGCTCTACTACTCCGACACAAACACTTGGAGACACACACACAGAAACACACACAAGTATCCTCGTCTCCCAGAGCGTCCCACATAGCCAGAAGCAGACTGACTTGCATGCACGTACACACACTTGTGGATGCACTAACAAGGGTGTATATACAGAAATACACACATCCACACACACATTTCTTGGAAAGCTTCCCCACACCAAAAACAAATACCAATCTTTAGTTAGCCTCAGCTGCGAATAGAAAAGGAGTCATTTCGGGACTTGGCTCTGGTTTCCCAAGGCACAGATAAAGACCATTTCTCCATATGCCTGCCTTTCACAGCTCGGGAGCAGCTCCAGATTTGACTGTATAATAATACTGCAAAACATGTCCTCTGTCACTGATATCTTTTGATAACATCCAGCTCCAGTAATAAGTCTGTGAAAGTAGCCGACACTGCAAAGAGCAAGAATGGTGGACTTGTCTATCATGTTATTAGTCTCAGAATTAACAGGTACAGAGGTACAGCTTTCCAGATGCTGGTGACAGCACATGAGCTCTGTTCCATTATAGGATATATGTGGGTGCCATATGAATCAATACAGCACTCAGAAATGGAGCGATACTTTAAATTTAAGCTGCAAAAGCTGAGATACACATTCCCAGCTAAGCAGAGCTGTAAAATTACTGTAGTTTTTTTCCAAATTAAATTCAGGTAGAAGGTGCAGATACCTTCAATAATTCAAATGTAAAAGTAAAGTACAAGCCATTTTATTGAGAACCACAGAAAGCTAGGCTGACTGATTTTACTTTTTTTGCCTCCCTCATCTGTCTGGTATTTTTGGTATTACAGACTAGCTGTTTTGGTAAATAGGACTATGCTGCATGTTGATGTCACATTACAGGAATTCTGGGCATTCAAGTGTAAGAAATAGATTGTCCGTAAATAACGCATCTGTCGATCCCATTACACAATTTGTGGGCAGAAACCCAAGCACTCAACTATGCCAAAACTTTACCAGTCCCTGGCCATATTTGATTGTATCATATTCATGATTCCACTTATAATCTTGAAGCATTAACTAAATGTGGTCTTTTTAAACCTCATTCCATGTACAAAAAAATAGTTGGGAGAATAAACTTAAGGCAGTTTTGCCTTCATTGTATTTTTTTTGCCACTTTGTTATTCTGAAATCAACCCTAGTTTGTGCCTTAAGGGGCAATAATTCAGTCTTCATTCATTAGAATGAGTTTTTTTTTTCTGAAATGGGGAATTATAGCCTGTCTTTAAAGAAAACAAGGGGCACTGAAAAATAAAATGCATGTATCAAACCATTTACTCAGAATGTGACCAAGAAGATCAATATATGAGGCCCATGAAGACTGAAGGTCAAATCATTGTACTTCTCTTTTATTAAATATGTGTACCATTCAGCTTCCTTCCCATGTAAATGGTAAATGGACTAGTTCATACAGTGCTTTTCTACTCTGACTGAGCACTCAAGGTGCTTATACAGCATGTTTACATTTACCCAAACAAGCACTACCATATACATCTAAGCTAAGTGCTTTTATTGACTTGGGGTTCAGTATCTTGCCCAAGGATGCTTTGGCACGTGGCCCAGAGCAGCCAGGAATCAAACCGCCGATCTTCCGATTGGTGGGGGACCTGCTCTACCTCCTGACCTACAGTCACCCCACCATGTGAAGGTGTCTTGTGGTACCTGGCACTGGGATGTTAGCAGCAAATCCAGCAAGTGGTAGAAGTTTAAAGTTTGGAGCCACTGCAAAACAGCCTACTGCCCAATAACCTAGTCCAAGTCAGAGTCTCTAAGGTTTTTACAAATTCTCCTACATCCCATTCAGTAACTCATTACAGGATATCCAGCATTATCTGCGTCACTGTTTTACTTCATATGTGAGTTATCTATACTGACATGGGTTGGGTAATGTGTTAGGAATGAAAGGGTGCCACATCTTTTGATGGAAATGAAATTTACCAATCTATAGAGGGCTGAATTCAAAGGCACCCTTAAAATCAAAGTGAAAAAGTAGTGTGGCAACCTAGTCCATTTTTACTGAAATTTCATTGCAGCGACTCAAAATGGTACTCTGTAGTTTGTATGGCCCCCACATACTTGTATGCATGCCTGACAATACTGGACCATGCTCCTAATGAGATGACAGATCTTCTCCCAGATCTGGACCAGGGCATCACTGAGGCAAACCTGGTGGCATTTGATGGACATAAACCTAATGTCCCAGAGGTGTTCTATTGGATTTAGGTCAGGCAGGCATGGGGGCCAGTCAATGGTATCAATTCTTTCATCCTCCAGGAACTGCCTGCACACTCTTATCACATGAGGCCGGGCATTGCTGTACAATGAACCCAGGACTCACTGGACAAGAAAAGCCTCTTACAGTGGGTCCAAGAATTTCATCCCAATACCTAATGGCAGTCAGGGTGCCATTTGGGGGTTGTCTTATTGTTGCCCTGCTAATGTACCTGTTGTTAATTTCATTAACAACCCCCTCTGCTACTTAACTGACCAGATTAATATCCCAGAAGATTAATTGACTTGATACTATAGTCTGATTTTTTTTAGCAGTGTATTCATTTATAGTCATATTCATACTCAAATTAGGAGTTGAATTGTGGGTAAAGGAATGGACCCTAACAGAAATGATTAAACTGGTGGCTATTCCTGCATGAGTAGTTGTTAAGTAGATTGTGACCGTTGATAATTTACACTAAGAAAGTAAGAATATTTATACTAAATACTTGCTGGCATTCCATAATTTATTATATAAACGATCATATCAACGATATGTTCCCATGGTCAAATAAAATCTCCATGATTTAGAATCAGGAGTCCACAGTAGTACAACTATTATCTCAAATAATTCACAGAAAAGCTGCCCTCATTTAGAGCAGTTATATTATTCAAATTAGGCAGTTTTACTGTTTCAAAGTAGAAGAATTAAGGACATCAAATAAGGCAACTATTATTGGATGTGAGTTTTGAAAATGTTTGGATATACTGTACACTGCAATAATTTGTTTGGGAAAGGTTTAACAAGCTGTAATTCAGTTGCTCCTTTCTTCCTTTTTTTATTTAGAACTTAAGAGCCATCATAGAGAATGCTAAACACTGGATAGGGAAATGAACTTTTACAGAGTACTTAAAACTTTATATCTGGGAATAGGTCAGCTAAGTTTCCCACAAGAGTTTCCAGAATTACTTGTTTTTGCCATTTTGGACTACCATTAAAGCCAAAACAGGACAACAAACAAGCCAAGCTTACAAGCAGCAAGCAATTGTTCTGTACTTCTGCTCTCTAAGGAAGCCTCATCTGATTCATCAATTTTTGGTTCTTATGCTCTGCAATCCATTCTTCAGTGGCTTTGACTTACCACCTTCACTTCAACCTCTAACATATAGATAACTAGCATGAAGTTTTCTTCAGGGAATAAAAACAAATATACACTATAAACCCAAAGTAGATCTGCAATAATCTTTCTATAATGAAATTTTCTGTGTCAAGCCTTTATTCTGAGTCAGAGTTCATAAGTTGTGTTCGCTGTAGTCTTCGTAATCATTTAAAATAGCTTTTCATGCAGAAATTAAAGTAGTATGGTGTTATTTCATAGATCATGTATTATGGGTTCTGCTTCAAATGCGCCTGATGAACCCAGGCCTGAGTTTTACTGCCTTGGATTTTAAGCATGGCTGACTCTAGCAGACTTCAAGATTAATCCTTTTCGTTTAAACAGCTGCTTATAACTTAAACTCCATGCAAATGAGGGCTCTGTCAGTATGCTGTTTTACATTTTTGTTCAAGTTTACTGGGACTTGCAACATGAGTGGCTTGTCCTTAGTGTCTGCAGGCGGAGAATATAACCCTTTCCAAAATTTAGTGTCTGTAGCCTTTCCGTTTTCTCTCCTCTCTTCTCCCTCCATCTGATATTCTGCTCACGCACAACTGCGGCAACCCTCCTCCAATCGCTGGCATTAATCCACACCTCAGACCCCCCAGACACACTGTCTGCTCTCCCACAATGCACCTCAGCTCCAAAACTTTCCCAGACACATTTGGCCTTCTCTCTATCGCTTACCTCTCACTCCCTCTTCAACCCCTTTTCTTTCACTCAGTTGCCCCATGGCTCTTCATCATCCAGTTTCATTTGCTCTGCCTCTTTCTTTCTCAAACTCTCTAAATTTCCCCTTTCTTTCTGTCTATTCATCCAGGCTGTCTGACAAAAATACCTCCTAATCTTCCCCAGAGTCCATTTGACATACAATGGTGGATCTGCAAGGGTCCAACACTGGCTGTAAAACTATAGCCCACCTCACGTTCTTTTTCAGGTTTTAGATTTCACATTTTTAAAACATTTTAATGTTGCAGACCTCAAGTAGACCAGCAGCACAATGCAAAGTCCCATCTGAATTTTAAAGGGGTGGGGGGTCCAACTCAGATAATAAACAACTTGGTTTTTATTTCTGCAACTGGATCTTCTTTGGCTTATCATTTGCCCCATTTCTAGTTATATATATATATATATATATATATATATAGACACGGGCCTATATATATATATATATATATATATATATATAGACCCGGGACTCGATTTAAAATTTTAATTGAGTTAATTACAGAGTCTGTAATTAATTAATTGCAAATTAATCGCAAACAAATTATCAACAAATTAAACACTTTCAATTAAAAAATCCTTTTGCTACTAAAATTTTTAATGAATAAACGTATATGCTTAACAACAAACCTGTTTATTATTTACTTTTTGAAACTTTTTTTTTTTAATTGTTATTAAACCAACAGACTGGGTAAAGTGCTATTATAGTTATTCAGATTTCAAGTATTTCAGGAACCCCTGATTGTTTAACTTATTTGAAAAATAAAAAAATGAATGTAAACCGCACACTAGACAATA
>VUQJ01030333.1:7547-21661 GCA_015108635.1 Andinoacara biseriatus
TGGAAAATAATAAAAAAAAAAAAAAAAAAATAAAAATATATAAATATATATATATATATATATATATATATATATATATATATATATATAAAAAAGGCATGTTCCTAGTGACTAATTTAAAAATTTTAGACTAACCGACTACTCTAAAACTAAGAAACACTCAGATATAAAATAATTTTTTTTGGCCTGTTTAATGGATAATGTAAAAACTGTCTAAACAAAGACATCTGAAACCATTAATCGCGTTCTTCTATGATGAATCACACTTTAAATACTGCTTAACTGTGCGGCACTGCGCATCGCGCGTTATGAACGCTGCACGTTACACTCCAAACAACGAAGAATATGAAATGATGTTCGCATCAATGAATATGAGAAAATAACATAACATAAAAACAAATAAATTGCAACTTAAAAGTGTGGCGCATTGTGCCGCACATTATCAACGATGCTCGTTGCTCCACAATTCATGACACGCATTAAAACAATACAAAAATCTATCCGTCCATTTTCTTCCTCCTATCCGGGGCGGGGAGCCCAGACCGCCCTCTCACCCGGCCTCCTCCTCCAGCTTACCCCTGGCTTCAGCTGCTACGGCATAAGTGGCCGATGTTTATACCTGTGCAGGTGCATTCCATGTTAATTACCTTTCGGTCATCCCGGTGTTTTACATGCGGTGTCGGCCGACAGAAACATAAAATGCTGGCACTTTTTTCCCTCCTGGGTCCTACTCTCAGTGTTTTAAAGGCGCAAACACATTTGTCCCGCTAGTTTTCTCGCTTCTTTGTACAAACCGTAAATGCATCTGGTGGCAGTTAGCTGCCCGAATACCCGACTAGTATCTCTGGTACTGACTAGTAACAATAGCGCCGACTAGTCGGCAAGTCGGGTAATCGCGCACATCCCTAATATATATATATATATATATATATATATATATATATATATGTCCCAAAACTACACTGCCAAAATTACAAAGAGATATGGCTTGAGGGTTAGGGTTTGCATTATTGCAAGCAAAGATTTCGCAACTAAATGTTAAGTCTTATTCACGTTAATCTAGTTTTTCTGTTCCTGATGTAAATACCTGGAAGTAAAAGCTGAGATGTTGATCTTTTGTCTCATATTCATTTATTGATGTCAAACCCAAATATTTTGAGTCTACAGATAAAAAGGGATTGGCGTCACTGTTCCAATACTTTGAGGGGAGTGTATATAACTGGAATTGAGGAGAATAATTCCACTTTCAACTCACTCTAAATGCCATAATTTCACTAAATGCCTTTTTGTTTTTACTTATGATAAAGGTAAAAATACAACATGGAAAAAGAGGGATTGTGACTTTATTTATTTAGTTTTATGCTATTAGCCTTTAGTTCTCTCTGAAGTCCACACATCTATTTTGGTTGTGATTGCGTCTCAGTGTGCATCTACATCCTGTCACTGTGTTCTGAATGTGAAAACCCATTGAGATTTCTCGTGGGTTTGTGTCATATGCTGCTGAGACTCCCTTCTGTCACTCAAGCAGATCTCAGTGTAGCTCCATATCCACAATTTCCTGTGCTGTGACAGCTCAACAATAGCACCCGTGCAAAGCGATGAACAGCTCTGTCTGCAGCCATTACTAAAGTGCACAGGTAGCCACCTTTGAATTTTTAATGGAAGCTCTCTCCCTCGCTCTGTCACGGCAATAGCAATAAAATGATTTTGATGTTAAGACCAATTAATGCTTTTTCTGTGTTACTGTCAAGTCTTTTACCTTGCAGAAATGCATATTAGCACCTACTGTAATGGGCTGTGTATGTGTGTGTGTGTGAGAGAGAGAGAGAGAGAGAGAGAGAAGGGAAATAGGCTTTGACATGAGTTGGCTGTTAATTAGACAATTACCCAAAATGGACACTGCGGGGGGAATCCAGCACTGTAGTGGCTTTTTTCTGAGAACTGTTATAGACACAGCTGTATCTCAGAGGACCATAAAAATTAAGGGTTTGACTTTGGGCTCAGCTATTGCATCATTGGAGGGGATAAAGTTGTAATCCTTGAGTTCCTCCTTTTCTTTTCTTTTCTAGTGTGTGAGACATTCTTTGTTGTTAGGCTTATTCATCACCATTCTGTCCTTATTCCCATCTTTACTCTTGTCAGGATAAACCTTGGATACCAAGGTATCAGCTGTTAACTCTTTAATTCTCAGGCTATTTTGGCTCAATGTGTAAGTCAGCTTACAGGCATTTGTCATAGTTGCCATTCGTCTTAGTTTTATATGATATGAACTCCACTCTGTGGTGGTGCTGTGATGAGCAAAATTGATGACCTTAGCATGCCAAGTTCTGCAGGTTATAGATACTGTAAGGACTAGTTGTATTGGGAAAATGACCATTTTAACCTGAAATTTTAAATTCAATAATTCCAATAAGGATGCATCTGTTTCACTAAAAACTAATATGTCATTGTGATGATTTCCCTTAAAATAACGTCAAGGCACTATCAAGGTTACTAGGGTTCTGCCAGTGTGTCAATTTTGTTGTAACATTTCTGTCTGAAATGATGATGAGAACCCACCATGACACAGGTGTCACCACAACTTTTAAAGTTCTGGAAATTTTCCTTTTCAACTGTTTCTCCTATTTTAACCCATGGAGTCCCTAAGTGACACATACTGAACAAACAGATGTGGTCATGTGACAGGTCGTGAGTTTATGTTACCTTGAGAACATTTCCAAGATGTCCGTGCTGTGACACATACGTCACATCATGTGTCCTAGTTGTCACCAAAAGAAAAAAGACATGTTCTGATAAGGTTATTTGGCTAATTTTAAATCAAGAAACAATTGCTGCTCCCCAGTAAATAAAATAAATGAATAAACAAGTTTCTACTGCAAAATATAGTGACTATATCTCATTGCCATTTTATTTGCTAGATAGATAGATAGTTCAGATGAAGAACCTGACTATACTCCCAGCACCAAAGGCATTGAAAATGATGAGTCTAGTGAGTCCTGTGATTCAGACAATAGTGAATTAAATTATGTAACCGAGGAACCACAACCCAAGATCAATCGTGGGCAGCAAAATATTGGTGTTAAAGGAAGGTGTCACACTTTCAGATACTCCTCACACCCCTCTGGATTATTTCAGGAAGGTCATCACATCGGATATGCTTGACTTACTGAAGGAACAGACAAATCTGTAGAGTGTACAAACATCAAAAAAATCACAGTAATGTAAACAACACTGTCAAGGAACTGGAAATACTGATTGGCCTCTACCTATACATGGGTCTTTGTCAGCTGCCAGGGAATCGTGCCTATTGGGAAAATGATACAAGATGTCCCATGGTGGCAGACAACATGTCATGCAACCGCTTTCAGACACTGCGTGCATGCCTGCATTTCACTGACAACAGTGATATGTCAAACAGGCAAGCAGAAGATATAAGTGTTGGAAGATCTGCCCCGGGCTCAAGATGTTTCGCAAACAATGCCTGGAAGTCACCCCAGAGGAGCACAACTCTATTGAGGAGCAAATGGTGTCCTCTAGGGGTACTCACAGCCCAATAAGACAGTAGGTGAAAGGCAAGCCCCTCCCTTGGAGATTAAAATTTTTTTGGCACACTACTCTTCATCTGGAATCCTCCGTGATTTTCTTGTCTGTGAAGAAGGAACTGGGATGACAGCCTTACTTGGCATGGGAGGTGATGTTGTGGTCAAGCTGCATGAAACCAAAACTACAAAGTGTTTGCAGACAACTTTTTTCACATCAGTGGCACTGGTTCTTGAGGGGTAGACCTCCTAGATGCATGTGTTGGTAGACACAAGTACCCCATGAGATCACGGAGGTGGTACCTGTACCTGTTTTGGAAGACCATAATGCTGGCCATGGTAAATGCATGGCTGCTCTATCATCTTGAGTGTCAACAAGCCAATGAGGCAAAGGAGCTTCCAGGGAGAAATGGCATCAAGTTTTATTCTTTTGCACTCACGAATGGGTCGGCCATCACTCGGCGCCACATCTCCACCTCAACTACTAAAGAGAGTTGGAGTTGGAGTTCCTGAAGATGGTTGCTTGTACCAGGTTTCACACAGGCCTGTGAAATGTGACAAGCATGGCTGCTGCAAATTATGCAAGATAAATGCAACACAACCCTCTGAGAAATGTAACGTTTGCTTCACAGATGAAAGAAATTGGCTTAAGAAGCAAAATAAATATTCCTCTAAAAATGCTCAGGTACATGGACTGGACTGCAAAAACCTTGAGAAAGCCTGGAGGGCTATTTCTCACAGCTCTTAAAATTTACAAGAAATATATGGAAACAAGTGGTGCTGGGCACAACAAACCCACTCCTGGCAGATGTTGTACTGTAGCTGATTTGAACTTTGTCCATCTCACAAGCATCTCACTCTGTTACAGCAATTCCCTGAGACTTAGGTCATATTGTCCGTGCCTATAATTTTCCAAGGTTTAAAAAAGGTTGAACTAACATAGCTTTCATTTTAGGAATGTAAATGGAATGAAAATTGAGTTTCACACGTTAAATTCAAGTATCCTGAAACTGGATTGGATCAGTTTCACCTTGAAATCAAATTTAAGCCTGAAAACATGCATTTGAAAAATATACTGTCAGCCGCCAGAGCTCCCCCTCAGCCTCCAGGCAGTCATATCTTTAGGTGGCACAAATCTCCTGGAAACACAAGTTCTAGGACATGTAATTACAGGTCTCAGTAGATTTTAAATGGGTGTATATGAGCCCTGTTGACTTACAAGAAGAAGAACCAGCAGTAAGAAGAACTAAAATCCTAATAAAAATGAACCACAGAATATGAACCACTACTCATCGCCTCTGGCTCTCTGACTCCTGCCCTTTGGCCGTGGGGGCTCTGTCTGTGGTCTCCTTCCGCCCTCCTCTGGGGTGTGCACGCTGTTGCCATCGGGATGTGTGGCCTCAGGTCTTCTGAGTTCCTGGTGGGCTGTGGATGGCCTGGGTCCCCAGGTCCTTTCCCATTCACCTCTGGGTCGTGGGGGGCATGGTTGCAGTTTCTTGTATTGCATGACAGAGGTGCATATACACACATGCACACACATTACTGCAAGACAACAAAACTGTGTGTGTCTGCATATATGTATATGCATATGTATAGATGTAAGAATGTATGTACGTGTGTATATCCACTTCTAAAAACAAAGCACAACAGGAACTCAGAAAACACGTTTGTGGCATGATTTACTTTACTATCATGTTGTAAGAATTCAGCTTTGATTAATGTTCATTAGTCTGATTTTCATCCCATTGACTGAAAACACCAGACTAAATTTACTGCTAATCCTCACATACTTAATATTGAACCAATATGAAATATTGTATCATAAATAAAATACAAACGTCAGTAATCGTGTTCAGTTTGGATCTCTTGATCTACCTTCAGGAGAAAATTGGATGTTTTAGGTCAAATTTTTGCAGAACATTTTCCTTCAAATTTCCCATCTGTGTTCCAGTTTTACTGACCTACTCTGAGATCTTTAAATAGTTTAAAAATATCAATCAGTTATTAAGAATTATAATTTGTTTTCCTGTTAATATGTTTGTGTATATTGCTTTGTTTTAAGTCAATAAAACTTTATTTTAGCATCTGACCTGGAGTGTCTTTTGCTGCTTTGTTGGCGTCGCCTGTTGGCATTAGAGTGGTGGAGTCTGCTTCATAAAAATCTATAATTGAGTATTAATAATTTGGGCTAGTCCAAACTGTGCTATTATGTCCCAGCGCATGAAGCATAAATCTGTCAAGAAGCTTTGTTTTGTCTAAGGAAGCGTGCCATTCCACCTACTCGAGTGGATTTTATGTTGGTTATTATGACAGCTGGAGTGGAGAGAGGGGGATATGAGCAGAGAAAACAGCAGCCACAGCACGTCTTCATCCAGATTTCAGTCAGAAGAGGAGTCTTGAGAGCCGCATGTGGGCATTAGCAGACTGAGCAACAAAAATACCTAATGAAAAGCCAATCGTGACTGACTGTTTAAACTGAAAGTGGTGGCTTTTTATAAGTTCTTCATTTCAGAGAGATTGACAGGTATGCATTACTGGCTTTTTCTGAACTGACTCCAGAGCTGAAGAAAGGTGCAGTCACACAACTTTGCCTCACAAATGACATCTGTCAGTTCATAAATGATGAGTTTCTTTGATGTAAATGAAAGTATGTTAATTATATGATTGTAAAAAACAGCCCGTAATGCTCTGCTGAAGTGGAAATGCATTTTCCAGTTAATCAAAAAACAGTGATGAAAACACATTTGCTGAAAACATGGTGGCAAAATAATTCAGAGTTCAATTTTTGTCCACTAAAACCTCTCAAAATTTCACACTCGCCGACTCTCCGATGCATGAGACGGGGAAATTAATCAGTTTGATCCAGAAGTGACAGAAACAAAAGTACACCATCACAATATTTAATTTGAGAATTCTGATAATGATGATGAATGGATATTTCCAGGTTTTTTAAGTTTAAAAGAACCTGTTGTCACCCCCAAGTTATCATGATTGGTCAGTAGGTGTCACATTGCAATGCATCAGGTATCCCAGTGCATCCTTTTTGGACACGCAGGGCAGCCACAGCGAGTTATATAGAAGTTCATGAACACCTAAAACAGATGCCATGAAACCACTGGCTAACGTGGTCTGCTCGTGTCATCATCAGCAATGGCATAACCATTGAACCAAAGAAATAGCAAAAGGTGAGTCCCAGAAACAACTCAAACTCTTAGCCTTCTGCGTGAAAAAGGTCTGATTGTTGCTGTTATTTATCATAGGAAATTACGCATCCTAATGTATTTGTGACTATTGTACCATATTATTTAGTTTTGGGGAAAAGATTTGGGCTCTATGCAGTTCTGTGACCCTCAGCAGGAATTAACGGGGTAAGTAGCAGCCAGGTGGGTGCTGCTAATCAAATGCACTTGTTTAATTGATCATCAGTGAGTGTGAGCACCTCTATAAATGCAGACATTTTGTCATTTTGTTGATCTGAAGAATTCAGTTGTGTGTTAACACAGTGCCACAATTTTCCTAGCGCTGAATATCTTAGCACTTTCACCCAAGGTCAGACTGTGCGATGCAACAAACCCAAGAGAGAGAGAACTGCATCTCAGACTCCACAGCTTCAGTTAGCATGTTAAATATGCGAGTTCAATTAGTACAATTAGGAAAAGAACAAACAAGTATGGCTTGTTTGGAAGAGTTACAGTACCAAAGGTTCTGTCTAAACAGTAAACGCAGCATATCAGCACAAACATTTCATACCAAATGTCAAGTGTGATGATGGAAGGGGGGGTGATTTGGGCTTGTTTTGCAGACACAGGACCTGGGCTCCTTGCATTCATTAAGTTGACCATGAACTCCTCTGTATACCAAAGATGAGGCCATCTGTCTGATGGCAAAAGCTTGGCCAAAACTGGGTCATGCATTAGGATGATCCCAAGCATGGCAGACAATCTACGACACAAAGAGAATGGCTGAAAAGTAAAAGAATCAAGGTGCTGCAATGGATTTGTGAAAGCCAAGACCTCAACCCATTGAACTGCTGAGGTGGGAGAGAACAGTGCACAAATGAATACCTGTAAACCTCCAAGGAAACTGAGGAAACGTCTGAAAGAAGGGTGGGCCAAAGAGACCCAAATGAGAGACTGAGAACGTCATACAGAAAACAGGTTACTTCAGGTTGTTGCTGTTAAAGGTTCTACCAGCTACTGAATCACTGGGTGCATTAGTTTTTCACAGGACTGCATTGATGGGCTTGTGTGTCACATTAGTAAACAACCAGCTCAGTGTTGCATTAAAGCTTCGCCCATACTAGCTTTGGCTTGCACAGTTTGGTTGACATGAGCATTGCTAGTTTGAACTTTTGCCTTAAGCTCAATCAAAGTGCAAGACATTGTGTAGATTGTGCCGCTTTGCATCAGCAACAACTGGTGCAGTCAAGTATCACTTTTTGCAGACCTTTACTTTTCAATAATTGTGGCCTTGAGGTTTCTATGTATTTTAAAATGACATCTCAATTTATTATTGTTATTATTAGTGCATTCGTACTCGTTTTCCTCTCATTTAACAAAGTCACAAAGCTGTACTGCAGCCAATATTCATATAAATAAGTAGTGAAACATTTTGACACATGAGGCAATAACTGACAAGTTTTTGACAAAACCTGAGTGTGTTTCAAGGCTGCAGAATAGCAGCATTTTCAAGGATGAAAGGTTTGTACTTTCAGTTTTCGATAATACACCATTCAATTGGTGGTTTATAGAAACTCTACCACAGCTAAAGCCAAGGTTGGATTACTTAGAAAGGTCACATGAGTATGTTAGAGTGGTGAGAGAGAGAATAACCTTGAAAGCTAATTCAGTTCATTGAAATACAGAATCTTCACATGTTTACCTGTTATTGTATCTGTTTATCATAAACAATCAGTGTCATTTCTGTAAAGTTATTAAAATTGCTATTTAATTTAATGGGGGCGAGGATGTAATTAAACCAACAATATGTAGATGGCTGGACAGTTTGGTAAGATTTATCGTATACATGTGAAAGAATCCACTGACACACAGAAAATTTTGTTTTTTTTTTCTCTGTAAAACTACAACTTTGTATGTAATCAGCTTTATTAAACTGCTTTTGTCCCTGCCAAGTTCTCGCAGCAATGCTGTATCTGTAAATGTGACTAATGGAACTGCTGAAATTAAAATCTCCCCAGCTCAGTGGAGGAGGCTAATTGATTGGGTATGCTTTGTCCAGTTATTGCAGTAACAATACAGCAAAACAGGAAGGTGTGGATGTATTGGTTAAGAGCCTGGTGGACAGAACACCCACAAATATCAGCAATTAAGCTAATAAATACCCTGTATTCAAAGATGTGTTTACGTCAGTGTCCTTCACTGTGACACTAATATACAGACAGAAAGAGAATGAAACTTGTCGGAATTACATGCTTTTAATTTATCTTAAATAAGAATAAAGTAAGACCTTAAAATCTTATAGTATTTTACCTATTTTCATTTTTGTTTTTTTGCAAAACATCCCCTGACAATGCAATTATTTTCCTTGGGAACTTATACATACCTTCTTACTCTTGAAAGGGTGCACATTACCTGTAAGTCCAAAAATTAGCCCTAGGGGGTACACTCGTGTAGATTATACCTGTAGGGACATGTATAGATTTTACCTGTCCCTACAGGTATAGATCATGCAGTGACAGATTATACATAGACGATACAGGAACATTTACTGTATCACGCTGTATTTACTGGCATTTGACGTGAATGCCTAGTAGTTTATGTCTAAAAAGAACGATGTTTCTAACTAATAAATGCTGCTCGATCCCTTCATGTGGCTGTAAAGGCTGTGACACACCTTTGCGACTCACACCAACCTGAACCTAACACTGTGAAGTTACAAAGTGTCTTACAGTTGAAAACAAAGCCAAGAATAGGCACAAGCTTCTGAAGAGAGCACAAATTATGGCCCCTGTGCCTGCAGTCATGAATCAATCTTGTGGCAACAGGGACGCAATGATCAAACCACCGAAACATTCTGTCGTTAGGTCCTTGCAGGCGAGCGGGCTCATCACGAAAAGATGAATCAATTACTCGTTTGTGCGAAGGCAGGCTGACTCAGCTGCACATTGATTTCACACAGGATGTCATCTTCCACCATTAGCCACATTATCTGTTGTGTTGCGCTGCAGTGATTCGGGCAAATAAACTCAAATTTACTGCCCTGACACTACATATTCACAGTAGAGGTGCGGTGACGTCACTCAGGAATGCAAATACATGTTCTGTTTCTATATGCTTCACACTTGTGTTAAAAGGGAACAAAAAAATACATGAGTAATCGAAGAAATATGAGACTTCATAGGTTAAACACATACTAAATGTGCAATATATATTTGGACATATTCTGCTCATACACATATATTGGACAATGCCACCTTCACATCATTCGCAGCAGTAAGAACTACAGGAGGCTTAACCAAAGAAAATCTGTAGTTGTTATGAACATGTCGCTGCATCTTTTTATAGGTCGAGTCCCTCATGGGTTCAACATGTGGGGTTCAGCCCTTTCCAAAGCTTCACCACTTCAATCAAGCCCTCATCTGTTTTTCTCTGTCTTTATGTATATGTGCACAGAAATGTCTCTCATGATCTTGGTGCATGAGCTTGTCTGTGTTTGTGTGCTTGTAAGTGATTGAGGGAGGTATACAGCAAAAGTGTGTGTAATGAGGTGGCAAAAAAAAAATGTCTTTCAAGATACTTCCCCCACTCTGAACTCCCATCTTGTTAACTGACAAAGCTTTGAAGAGGAATCTTTTTAACCTAACGCAGCGACGTCTAGATCACACTTAAGCATTATGGTACATAAACATAAACACAGGCATGCAGGCACATACCCTATATGATCCAAGATGTGGGATCAAGCTACAGCGAGCAACAAGAACACAGGAAAACACACATTTTTCAATCATTTTGTCACATGAGAGATTAAAGGTGTGCCACATGGGTCACTGAAAGAGTCACTGACAAGGAAAAGAAAGAGAAAAGTTGGGAAAACAGAAAACTAATGGAACTCTAAGGACAGGAAACAAAGACTGTAGAAGACTGTCCACTGTGTGATTACAAGAAAGCCTATGATGCTGCACACATGGATCCTGGAATTCCTAGATCTATACAAGATAAACAGGACCCTAAGAGCCTTCATCAAGAACTCAAAGGGAATGCTGTTCTGCACTGGCCTGAGTCCACTTAGCCAGATCATCAACACAACTGGCTACGGATACCCCTTCTCTACATGGATGACATCAAACTGTATGCCAGGAGCGAACGAGATATCAAGTCACTGATCCACACCACATGGGTCTACAGCAATGACACTGGAATGTCTGGAGAAGTGTAGTCAGATGCAGGGGGTATTCAACTCCAGGCCTCGAGGGCCGGTGTCCTGCAGGTTTTAGATGTGTCCCTGATCCAATACCCCTGTCCTAAAGTGTCAGCTGAATGGGAAGAGCAAGATCCAGGCTGTCAGATACCCTGCTAGGATAATGCGCTGGGCAAAGGAGGAGATAAAAGCCACTAATGTCAAGACAAGAAAGCTCCTTACATGCATGGAGGGTGTCACCCCAAATCCAGCACGCCGAGACTGTACGCTAAGTGGAAGGAAGGAGGCCAAGGACTAATCTCCTCAAAGCTTTTCTCAGAGGACACTGGGGTTATTTTACAAAGAAAGTGGTTCTTGAAATTTTGAAATCTTGCTCTATGATGTCGAGAAAGATTGCTGGATTTTGCTGTGGCTTTTCTACAAGGTGAAAATATTCATAAAACAGCACAATGCACAAACAGTTTCTTTAACATTTGCTGGGATTCAGAAAAGAAAAGGATGTGAAAGAAGGATGAAAGGACCCATTTTTACTTGTTGCATTTTAGATTTTTAATCACAGCTTACTTAGTCCAACATCTGACTAAAGCTAAGCATAAACTAAGCTGATGATAAAAGCTTATTCTTACTGTCCCCCTGTGTGCATTCATTTATTAATTTTAAAATCAGCATCAGATTTATGATCGCAGAACGATGAAAAAAATCTGAAGGTATCCTGAGAGGAAGAGTGCTCTCCCCCAAAATAAGTCACAAGAGCTCTCTGAATGGCTTGATGACTATGTAATCACATGTTATGCTCTTCACAGTCTCAGATTACAACCCAGCTGAACACAAGTGGAACATTCAGTCATGTGTTAGACAGCACTTCCTCCACTATCATCAAAACACCAACTGAGGGAATATCTGTAGAAGAGAGAGAGAGAAAATACTGTGAAGCTTGAGTTCATTGTGTCTTCTTGCAACTTGCAGCAGCTATTATGTCTGCTTACTGTCTACAAGCAGCCATGTTGTCCTGTACTGTTTTTAGCAGCTAACAGGGGGTGACCCCTGTTTTTGCGACAAGGTTTTCACTTGTGTAGACGTCTGTGTGAAAACTGCCCTCAGCTCCTTTTTTCTGTGACCTCAGTAAACACTTCCTGAAGACATGAGTTTTGGGTCATGCTGAATCAAACAATCAAGACAGGAGGATCATCAGCATGAGGGTCTCGTTGGCTAAGGACTGTTAGCCACCTCTCACTCATCATATCTGATTTTGGAACTCCAAGATGGCAATTTGAGTTCCAGACTTTGACTTCCTGGGAGCACTTTTTATCCATGTTCACCTGAAACTTTGGAACTTTGCTCACGTACGACAGTCTCTTTATGTCATAATAGCACATAAATAATGGACCATCAATATATACACAGTAAGATGGGCTCATTTTGAGAATGAAATAGATTTCTAAGCTATTACAGTGCAATATATCTCCAAGCTGCCCAGTTAAAAAAAACAATGCATTTCTAAGTGAGAAGTTGAGACGCTCTCTCACATAATCCATCCATTAACGCTCTAACTGACAAGAGGGCTCTGGTCAGCGGAACGTGCTGAGCATGACATCAGTGGCTAAAACTAATATTTGTGGACAAACTAGCACACGTATCCATGAAACTGCAGATATACCGTACTGCTACATTTTCTCACATCTTCTGCTTTGACACTCTGACAGTTGTGCCTGTCTGCATTTCATTAGCCTGTCTAATTAAGACACTTCAATCAAACGGGGGTAAAACGTTTTCCTCATCATCAGCGCTGAAATGCGATCACACAGGCGCGCACACCAATGCACACACTCTACATACAAAGTCTCTCCCTCACTCATTGTCCCAGGCTAATTTAACCTACATACATCAGTCATCCATCAACATAACCACATTGTAAAGGAGGATCAAGGGGGCCATAAATATTTAACCCTCCATTAAATCAACCATGTTTCACTGCACAGTGTCCACACACACTCCGCAGCCCTTACACGCTGACCCCTTCCTCTCCTCGGCATATGTGGTGAGTGAGCAGCAATTTGTTGTTATTGTTGTTTTCAGGTTGATGAAGAGTCAGTGGGGACGCGGGGGCAGTGGAGGGTGAGGGGCGCCTTTAATTTCACCCCTCTGCTCGTCTCAGGCGCCAAGGGTGCAGCAGGGGCTTAATTAGAATGCGTTTTAAATATTGATGGGGCCGGATGTCCCTACAGTAAGGCAAGCACATGAGAAACCGGAGCGCAGGAGATGAAACTCAATGAGAGCAAACACAAACTCTGACAGCTCAGAACTGCCCGGCTTATTCATTAATTAAAAGAAGAGGGATGGCTGAAAAGAAATGGATGAGGGGAATTGGAATGTTGTGGAGATGAACAGATGAAACAAGGCAAGAGAAGAAAATGCCCTGAACTCTGACATTTTGTAAGTTTAACAACATGTGTAAAGTAAATCGCACACAGAAATGGGAGGTGCAGCATTAACTGAGTGCTAAAGTAGCTTCACCATAATTCATTTAAAAAGGAATCAATGGGGATTTTTATCCTCAAGCTTTGACTGTTTGAAAAAACTGAACTGAACTGAACTGACGTTCCATCAATCAGCACAATTTTTTAATGTTTCACACTGTACAGCAAATATCTTCACACAGAAAAGTGCACAATAGATAAATTTAAGATGATTCTGACTGACAGCAATTAGTCTGAATATTTTCTGTAGATATTGTGAATAACATTTTTCATGAATTCTTCTCTGTATTAAAATCTTGTAGTGAAATTCTCACATTGCCCTAAATTACAGTGATGTGCTAAAGTCTTGAGCCAGCCCTTATTTCTTTATAGAAGCCAGACGTTCTTATAATTTTAATAAACTGGGTTTGGTTTTCTGGGAGGAGGCCCCGGGGTAGACCCAGGACACGCTGGAGAGATTATATCTCTCGGCTGGCCTGGGAACGCCTTGGGGTCACTCCTGATGAGCTGGTGGAGGTGGCTGGAGAGAGGGAGGTCTGGGCTTCTCTGCTTAGGCTCCTGCCCCGCGACCCGGCCCCGGATAAGCGGAAGAAAATGGATGGATGGATGGATGGATGGGTTTGGTTTTCTGGGCTTTCTGATGGTTTTTCTGTATCAATGATTTTCAGTCCACTCTTTGTGCCCGACCATTTTCAGAGGAATGTTTTTCTTTAGTTTCAGT
>VUQJ01030341.1:0-12027 GCA_015108635.1 Andinoacara biseriatus
TACTCTGTATCCCCAGAACCAGAACCAAACATGGAGAAGCAGCTCGCAGATGTCATGAACCTTTAATCTGGAACAAACTCCCAGAAAACTGCAAAACAGCCGAAACACTAAATTCCTTTAAATCAAGGCTGAAAACCCACCTGTTTAAAGCTGCTTTTGATTAGTCTGCAAACAAATCCGGGTGAAAGCTGCTCTAAACAAAATATCTTATTATACACTGACCATCTCCTTATGATTATCATGTGCATCTGCTTGATGGTTTTTAGGATTTTGAATGATGATTCTAATGTTTTGATGATTTGATTGATTTTTTAATGCTTTTGATGATTTTACTGCACAACTGTTTGACGTAAAGCACTTTGAACTGCCTTGTTGCTGAAATGTGCTATACAAATAAATTTTTACTTTACTATCCACATGAACACTAGTGGGTCACAACCACGTCCACGGGACTGCGCCCACTGAGGTTTAAATACCTGGGTCTCTCCACAGTTTGGTTTCAGACTGAACAAACGTAGAGCGAGGAAACTTCTGATTAGATTATGTCACGACTATTTCAACTGCTGCAAAGACAGAATAACTTGACAAAAGCGGGGAAAATATTGGACAATGAGGACATTTGTTCTATGAAGCAGGAACATTTTTCCAAAGTGGGGATGTTGTTGCAAAAATATGGACTTTTTGCAAAACTGGGACTTTTTTTGTTTGTTTTTTTTAAGCAAAGTCAGTTTTTGGAAACTAGGAGTAACAGAAAAACTTTTGAAGGTCTGTTCCAAAATGAGTCCAGTCCTCATTTTGGAACAGACCTTTAAAAGGCTGCATGAGGGTTGGGATTTTAAGGTTCAGGTTTTGAGTCTGGTTCAAGATCTGGGTCCTGAGATTACAGTGTATAAAGACACAAAGACGAACGCAAGTGTTTTTGTGCATTGTATAAATATTGATGCAATTTTTTCCCGGGAATGTGATCCAACAGGGTCTCACCAGTTCAGAGCGAAGTCTCTCCACCTCCTGGGTCTGATCCAACAGCTTCTCCTCCAGCTCCTCCACCTACAAATGCCAAAAGGACACTATTAAAAATAGCACTTTAACCTGTGTTTAATTGCCACTCCATCCATCCATTCACAGCTACTTGTCCTTTACAGGGTCTCGGGGGGGACTGGAGTACCTGGGGAAAACCCATTACCACTTTTGGAAAATAAATAAAAAAACATATTTACAAATTTATCATTTACTTGACTGGAAATCCAAGTTTAAAGATAAATAAATGAATAACGTTAGCTAACTCTAGTTGTCTCATTAAGGCAGATCTCTCAATGAAATATAAAATTTTTGATTTGGATCATTCATTACACTCTCAGTCAAAAATTTCCATTTTAAGACTCAGAACAAAGATATATGCAACTTTGGATTTACCTCCTGAGGACAATCTTATCTCTGACTGGAATAAAAAAAAAAAATCCTTCACCTGCAAAATTTAGAGGACATTCATGATATTAAGTTTTCTTCAGTCTCACAGCAAATCCAGCTGCTAACGGCCAATTTGGACACTGGTTCAATATATAAAGAAGTATCTGAGCTTCTATTTTCATGCCCTAAAGCATTACGGGAAGCGTCAGGTCTGCCATGCACATTTCTCATCACTATGACAGGACAGGGCAGTTTTTCTTCCTCCCCTTTCTCTCCATTCATGTCTGGACATTTTAACTGGCGAGGAATTCTGAACAGCTTCCTGTGCTTCAGGGAGGAAAAGTAAAATCATTCTCAACTGCTGTGATCAAGAAAAATTAAATAAAAGTTTCAGGGTGCCTCAAACACGCTATCAAGTTTCTGGCAGATCAGTTGAGCAAAGGTTGGCTCCTTCGGGCCCATCATTTGACCTCAACACTGCTCCCCTATGTCGGCAGTCTGAGAAGCTGGTGTGAAGCTGATTGATATGGACCCTGTAAACCAGCCTAACATCTGATAGCACAATCAACATTAGCGTGCCAGACTTAGCTGTAAAGGTGTGTTGATTTCCTGCAGATGTACCTGTGTGCGCAGCCGAGTAACGAGCTGCTCTTCCTCTGCACAGCTGAGACAATCTGAAGAGTCACCGGGCTGTACCACCCTCACACCTACGCACAAACACACAGACCTGTTTACATCACTTCAGAGGACATTACACTGACTTACGCCCAATTTTATGGGGACTTGAGTTAATCTACCTTGTGGAGACTTGCATTTGGGTCATCTTAAATGACACGCCTTTGCTCTCAAATCAGTTATGTCACCTGATTAATTTCTCCCCACGGAAACTTTAGAATAATATTTCAAGCGCTGTCATCTCCTAATAAAACAACATTTGCTCCATCACCTGGAATAATCCTGTTAAAAAAGATCCACATTCTCACCGCTGGGTGTGGCAGACAGCTGCTCCTCCTGCAGTATCTTAACACCTCCACCCGTCTTCTCCTGGACGCTGTGCTGTAGCTGCTGGACCAGCAGGTGGCGGGCTACTTCTTCAGAGTGAAGTCGAGCTTGAAACTCACAAACTTTATCCTGTAGTGTCTGAAAACACAAAAACCCAAACAAATAAAACTTTCATCAATTATTCAATCTGTGCAACTCATTTTTTATTTAAGTCTCTAAAAGCTCCTCAAATCAGAACCACGTCTACACTGTCACTATCACCTCTTACTGTCAGGAGAGATTAAAGGAAACAGCTACAGAGAAATAAAAGAAGAATCTACAGTGAGCAACAAGTAGAGTCAAGGTTTTACATTGGCAGGAGTCCACCAGCACGACCAGGTGACCTTCTGCAGATGAAGATAGCATGGAAAAATGTAGGGGGAACGTGGACAAACAATAGGAAAAAATAAGATATCTGAAGAGAGAAATGGAAGCGTGAACAGTGCAGTTTCTATAAATGAGGAACAAAGACTAATAGGGCAAACAGACATTCAGAAAACAAACCTGACACCTGGCTTTTCTGCTGACCAATCACATGCTTACAGCCCATGTGTTGTTGGAGCTGATAGCAGTTCAGAACAGAACTGTTCAGGCCCAAAGCAAAAAGTTTTGGTGACCAAAGAAATATTACATAAACTGATTAGAAAACATAGATGGAAACAAAATTTCAGTCACTGCACTTCATTTAGAGCAAGCCGTTAGCATTCAGTAAAGCTATTCTCCCATTTCCTGGAACTAAATTAAATCAAAGCTTTAGTCTTTAAAAGACTTGAATAATATTTTGTTGACGATGTAAACAGCAACTAAGTAACAATTTCTGAGTCTGGAAAATGAAGCCATCGTAAAAATACCAAAAGCTGCAGTTCCTCTGATGTCCAGCACTGAGTCAATCGCCAAAGACTCCCATGTGAAATAAACATGTTTATGCCTGATACAGAAACTGCTTTGGTCTCTGTAGATAATTTCCCCCTTTACAACAGCTGTACGGGGTGGGAGGATGTTTCTATAATTCACCTGTTTAAATAAAGTTTGCATTATTAGGGGCGTAGCCTCTATGACAGGTGGATGTCAACATAAGCGGCTGTAGCTGCTAGGCTTCACCTCAGCTAACTGGAGTCCCTAAACTGGACCTCTGGACCGTGTTTCTGCTGTTGGAGCCTTTTTAATGACATCATCTGACCAATAATATGGCTGCTGTGGCTTCATTGGACTAACAGACCATCCAAGAAGGCGGAGCTCCAGTTTGCAGAGTGAAACTCTAGAATTTAATTGGATGTCATAGCACTGATTACTGTGCAGTGTTCTAGCTAGTGGTTGATCGCCGGGCGCTCCACCTTGCGGAGACGCCCTTGCGCCGGGCTGAGGATTTCACCACTTCATTTTCGGAACTCTGCTGTCACAGTATTTAGCAAACAGGAGTGAACTCCGCCCCAGCTAGGTTGCTGCTATTATTACCGCTTGCGGCTGTATCATTTCATCTCAATTTGCAATATACCACAGAGCACAGGCAGGTTCATTCACAATGTGCAGCCGTGATCTCGCTACGGTCGTGTGCACGCTTGACTTGGGAAAAAATGACACTGAGTGGATCGGTCACGAGTTTTTCCACGCCCCCACTGCTCTGTGCTGTGAGTATGCGTGATTTAGAGTTCTGCATCGGTCCTACGTACATAACCGACATGCACCTCGAGAAATGTAACTACGCGTCCACAAAGACGGATTACTGCCTAGGCTTCAGAGGTGCTTCTGGTTACATACGTACGCCCTATCACGCAATTAACAAGCAGGAGCAGAATTTAGCACTTAGCATTATCTTGCTAATTAGCATTAGCAATTAGCAAGCTAATGCTTGCGCTGGACTGAAAAAAATTTCAACCCTGCTGTATATTAGTTGATAACTAGTCATTCTAAACCTCCCAAAACATCAACACTGAGACCAAAAACCATCAGGCATGTATGCACATCTTTTATATACAGTACAACGGTTTGTGAGATTTTAAGAAATGAAATGTGAGTTAAATAATAGTCATTAATTCAAAGCTAGACGACAAAACTACATCCTGCTTCGTTCTTCTGTTTAAATGTTGCCGTGAGCGTGCCTCACAGCTGAACGCTGTCAGCTTGTGCTGATGTCAGCTGTGACTCAGCACTGTCACTGCAGACACACTAACACAGCATGACAGGGCAGCGCGACGTGTGCGCGCGCTAGTCGAGACATTTCTGATAGAGGCTCATTTGGTTCTTTTAATGCTGCTTGTGATGGTCATTCTTCCTCTCTGTTGGTCGACTGTGTGTGTCCTGTCTGTTCACCTGGATGAGCAGCTGCTGGCTGGATGCGTTCGTTTCGTTGAGTTCGGCGGTCAGAGACGGGCGCTGTGAGAAGGCGGTGCTTGGTAGAGAAAGGAAGGAGCCGTCATCTTCACCATCACTCATCAGGAAGTCTACTGAGCTCGCTACAAAGACACAGAGCTGTGTTAACATGTAGCACCATGTTACTCGGTACGTTTCGGCACCATTTTCATTCAGTAATTCAAAGAATGACTCATCTTTAAAGTTGTTTTTCTCATTAAAGGGTAACAGCCTAAACATGTGACAAAAAGAGGAAACAATACTTAGAATAAATTTGGGAAAATGTGACATTTCTTAAAGTACTGGGAAAGTTACCCGAGTATTAAAGAAACTGATCACATGGTAAAACGTTGTGTAATTAAGATGTGTTTAATGAGCTCAGAAGAAAGCACCTTCTGAGTGAATGTAAGGTAATCTATAAGCAGATTTATCAGTGATTACTGAGGTCAGCAAACACAGCAAGAAACAACCTGAGCAGAGTTCCTCTCCCTCAGCTGCTGAGCAAACCTGCAGCACCATGGAAACCAGTCCGACCAGATAACTGGTGATAAAAGCCGCTGACACATTAAACTGCTCTGACCGTGTGTTTGTGTGTGTGTGTGTGTGTGTCTGTGTGTGTCTGTTGTCACAAGTTTGAGTCCTCAAATCTTATCAACCCGAGAACAATCCGCTCTCTGTCGAGCAAATCTGAGCATTACACACACACACACAAAACACGTTTTTCTATCTTTGTGAGAACCCTTAGTCATGGCTCCACATAAAGGTGCAGCCGCTCCTTAGGGATCTTACACGCCCACAGGGTCAGCCTAAATGGAGCTGAAAGTTTATGCACCACTCATTTAATTAAAGGTGTAAATGGATCCGTTTGTTCCATCACACCTACAACAGCATTACTGTCTCTGCACAAAGAATGATGTCTACATTTAGAGTCCCTGATTGACAGTTAACAGGTAACAGTGGCCACCTCACCATCGTGTGGGAAACCATCTTCATTTGGACCAGGATGGTCTCAGCGAGTCAGAGAAACTTTCTGTAAAATATTTTAGGATCTGAACCAGAGACAGGAAGAATTTCTGCTAAGGGGATGTATGCACCAGAGGAATTCAATAAATTCAATAAATATATCAATAAAATATTGTGACATGTTCAACAGCACCTCCACCTGGTGTGCCGTGTGTCATGCATTTGGTGTAGCCACAAACAACAAGACCTCAGTAACTAAAGTCTCTAACAAGGTACCCAACGAGGTTCCAGTGAACCTAATCTGGAACCCAAGATTCCAGTTTTATACAGTGGGAGCTGTGATAGAAAAAAAGCTTCCTGTGTTTAAGTGATGGGTCAGCGTTTCATCAACCTTTATCTGCAGACATTATTTTAATGTTGCCCACGTTTAAAACGGTTTAAACTGAGGCATTCAGAGCTGCATCATGGACTCAAACTGAGCAGAAAACCTGCTTTAAACCAAATAATGACAGATTAGAAAACAGGATCTCTCTCACACACACACACACACACACACACACAGAGAAATGCTGCATGTTTGCTCCTCCTGTGTCACACAGTAAATGTTTACACATGGAAAAACCTCGACTCTCAGATCGAACACGCTGCTGACATGTTAGAAATTCCAGGTGAGACTGTCCGGTCCTCCTGTCATCACCTGGTCGGAGCAGTTTCACATGAATGTATATTACAGGCACCACTCAGTGTCAGTATTGATTATAGCTGCCTGTCCATAATCAGAGTGAACAGAAAAGAAAAATGCAGCATCACCGTCTTCACCTTGAGTTGCTCTCAGACGGTCCTGCTGTCCTTTCAGGGTTTAGCTTTCGGGTTCATTGGTGAGCAATATTAACAGAAACTATGATCTTAGGTTTTTTTTTTTAGCTCCAAACCCTGAATTCAAAAGGGAAAATATCAAATGCGTATCAGTCCTGTCCTCTGCCAGCAGACCGTCTGCCCTGACCAAAGGCACATGGTTTCTGAGCTCAGAGCTCAAACAAACCTAAACATCAGTTTAGTTCTTCCAAGATTTTCCTTGAAACAATACACGAAGATGTTTGGACCAAAAGAGGCTCCTTTTGTTATTTACCCAGAAACATCTTTCAGTTTGTACGAGGTGAATATTTCCTTTGCTTGTTCGGGTCTTCTCGGTGCACGTTTCATTTATTTTAACTGATTCAACAATGATTCAGTCAAAAGTGATTCATAAAACCTTTTGATAGCAGCGTGAACGACACGGCGAGCAGTGAAATTAGTTCTGGGGAATTCTGAGAATATTTAATCCCATTTTTAATGCAGCAGGAATGTGAAGCTGCAGCTCGGCGAAGCTTTTCTCACCTGCTTGTGCAGTTTCTATCACAGTAAACTGAAATCTGCACTTTCAGACAGAAGTTCTCATTTGTTATAAACACAGCAGCAGGTTTGACCTTTTTTCTATTGGCCTGAACACTGCAGCTCAACACAAACTTCCACTGTAAACACTGAGTGTCTTTAAACGCGTCTGAAAGAAGAATGAAGTCTGAAACTCTGACAATAGCTCCAGTGTTTGTTCACCTGATCCGGCTCTCCGGGACTCGCGCTGAGAAAAACAGCGAGAAATGAACCAAAGGTGATATTTTCAGCTCACCTGTCCATCCCCTCTGACAGTCACAGGCTTCCTCTTACTGCTGAGCTCCATTCATACACACAGGTATGACTCACCTCTCCTCCCACACACACACACACACACAGACACACACTCACAGCTCACAAAAATGCAGCCGCACTGGTGTGTTCTCCTCTGCTGCGGGCGGCTGACTCACCATCCAATGAGATGTCTTTCTTCCAGAGATCCTGCAGGCAGGGGGCGTGTCCAAGGTCCCAGGTCTTTCGTGTGCCGAACATGACCGCCGGGTTGAGCAGAGCGCTGGACCGCTGGACCGGCTGGAAGCACAGAAGGACAAACAGAAGGAATGAAGACACAAAGAGCTTCTGCCGGTGGAGGCGGATCACACAACATCTTCCGTTGGTGGCCGGCTGCGATAAGTGCCGTCGCCTCCATTTTCTCCTGTAGTTTGTGAGCCAAACTAAGACAAACACTTTCAAATAACAGTTTATCTATGGTTTCTGTCACATTAAGTGCTTTTTAACATCATCCCCTTTCAGAGCACCAGTAAACCCTCATCGTTAGTGCTTTAGTGTGTACTCATGTTTGTGTGAAATAACTGCAGACAGCTGATAATTAGGTCACTGTCCACAGACCCGACCTCAGCAGCAGAAACGCAGACTTTGACCGTCTGTTTACACAAAAGGGCCTCACAGACAGCAACAGTAGCTACGCTACACAAAAAGACGTGAACAATGGTTAGACATTTCCACACAACATGGGACTCAATTTATTTTGTGCAAACAAACAAAAGTCAGTGTCATATATCAGGATTCACTGGCACTGCTAACCATCTACTAACCTTCAAAAAGGCATTTAAAACAAAACCTCGGCCTTTACAGGAAGACGAAAAAAAAACTGCTGCAAAGAGACACAACTTCACCTGTGGCTGTTGATGTGGGTACATGTTTTGCTGCTGTTTGAGGATGTGCTGTCTAGCTGCCAGGAAGTGTGCTGTGGTATCTGGATACAACAGGAGACTCTCACCATGCGTTACAATACTGAGCAATAAAGCAGTGAGCACACCGATTTAATCCAGAAGACCTCACACAGCCCAGAAGGAATTTTCTGAAATTGCATCTTCAACATGTGTAACTGGAAAAAGTTCATTTTTACTCCTGCAGCAAAAATGAAGAACCAGCCGAAGAAAATGGTCTCTGATTCAAACGCGTCGAACCACCTCGATGCACGGGTTTTCAGGTGGTATGATTCAAACCTTTTTGATCAAAGAACACCTAAGCACACAGACCCGACTGCCCCACAGGTGGGATCATCAGAAGTGATGCAAACCACTGCGAGGTTGATGCTATAGCCTGCAGAAAAAGCAAAAAAAGGACAGTGGCCAAACTAACCCGACAGTCAGTCAACCAGACCGAATCAAGGAAGATATGCAACACAACACCATCACTCTGGAAGATGCCAAGATTCAAGGCATCAGTGCAAGATGTGTGAAATCTTTGTGGCAGCTTTCACAGAAATGAGTACACCCGAGTCCATCCTTCCTGAAAATATCAGTGATGTCAGTAGGTGGCACAACTTCTAAAAACAAGCACACCTTCCAACCAGCTGACTTGTGTGGTTTAGCTAACAAGTTAAAGGTTTGACAATGGCATCTCATTAGCACAGCCCATCAGTCTCCTGTCCTGTCTCACCTGCAGGACTCCACCAATCAGCCGACAGCCTGCCTCTTTAGGAGCCTCCAGTCCACTGCGAGCTCTTCTCTCCGAAGTTTGGACAAAGCGCTGTCGGTCCAGCCAACTCTTGTTGATCAGCATTCCCACCCAGCCCAGCATGCTGCCGCTCCACAGCTGCTCGCAGTCACCCATTCACTTTGCACCAGTGACTGGCTGCAGGCTCAGGCGGTACAGCCGGTCAGAGCGTCCTGCTGCATGGCAGGTGCTTAACCCACCTACACTCTTGCTGCCACATCACCTGCAGGACTACCAACAGCTGATCCCAGAACAGCTGAGCAGGAGGCTCTCTACTCAGGATGAACCAAGTGTGAATGTAATCTGTTAATCCTGAGAGCAGATGGTCTCATTAACCATCAACTGACCGCAGAAGATTGTTAATGGAAAACAAACTTCAGGTCTAAACAAACTGTTAGCATTAACCAGCTTTTTAGCACAGGGATCCTCAAATCCAGGCTTCAAGGTCCAGTGTCCTGCAGGTTTTAGATGTGTCCCTGATCCAACACACCTGAATCACATATAGAAGTCATTAGCAGGACTCCAAAGACCTTGACTGCATACTGAGGAGGTAATTCAGCCATTTGATTCAGGTGTGTTGGATCAGGGACACATCTAAAACCTGCAGGACACTGGACCTTGAGGCCTGGATTTGAGGATCCCTGGTTTAGGCCGTTCACTTCAAAGCAGAAACGCACTTCAGACTGAACCTCTAAGAGACAACTAAAAGTTCTCTATGTATCATTAGTTTATTCGGAGGATTATGGACAGGCCTGCATGAGAATTTTAGCCCAACTTCAAGGTGATAGAGGAAGAATTCAGGGTCTTGTCTTGAAGTCTAAAAAAACATGATAGATTAGCGTGGATCCATATATCCTCCTGGATTCAGGGAGTTGGCTCATGCGTGGTGTGGAGAGAATTTGCAGCCTTGGCGGGATGCAGTCAGTCCTTTATAAAAGGAAGTTTTTCCTGAATGCAGTCGAGAAGCATTTATTAAGAAAAACTGAATCTACTGAAAGCGTGAGAGTCCACTTAAGCAAAGACTATAAATTCATTTAATGTTGAACTTTTCCAGCAGCCAGTTTCCCATCTTCGATCAGAATCCAGCACAAGCGGACTATAAAGGACCCCTTGTTGTAATCTTGAGTCCCGAAGCCCCTGAGCCTCTGTCCTCTAACCCTGCTCGGTAATCCATACATAGTCCAAGGTCACCATAAGGGATTAATTATACCATGAGGAAGGTTACATGCACTTGAACAGGACCAGCAGAACTACATTATAAATATGTCCAGTTGGTCCATTTTGGCAGACTTTTTTTTATTCAAACTGTGTAACAAAAATTTACTTTGGTGGTTCCAAAATATAGCGGTTCACATATTTGCTTGGTGAGAAAAAGGTCGCTGGGTCGATTCCCGCCGGGGACATGAGTCTTTTGGAGGTTGCAGAGCTGACTGTTGTGGCAAGGGAGCATTTTTATTTTTATTTTTTTTTAAACAAAATATATTCAAGTTACAGTTGTATAAAAATATGTGGGCTTTAAGGACAGATTCTCAGCTCTAATATAAATAAACAGCCTGCACTTTAGATCTGGAAGTAGATTCTGTGAACCCACAACATGCAGTGAAAGCAGATCTCAATCCAAGTGAAACAGGCAATTCTTAGTCTGCAAAATCAAAATAAGACCAGAGCCTAAGCATTAGCAGGTCCAAGTAAACAGCTGATGGTCTGGAGAGATGATGCTAATGAGCTCAGTAACATCAAAAGGTCTGCAGTGGTGGATGATCACAGGATCCTTTCCATGGTAAAGAAAATCACAACATCCAGCCAAGTGAAGAACACTCACAGGGAGGTACACATCTCATTATCCAAGTCTCAAAGAGAAGCCTTTGAGGTAAAAAACAAACAAACAAACAAACAAACAAACAAATAAAGCAGACCAAAGCAGTCGTCAGCAAAAACATCCCAAACATCCAAATCCTTCTGGGAGAGCATGTTTCAGACAGACTGCAGGAGCACACATGCTGTTTTTAAAGGTTAGCGGCATGGTACGCATGAATAGTGTTAATAAAATGCTGGAGAGACCAGATTGACAAAAAAAACACACAAACAACTGCAGCTGGAGAAAAAGACGAGAGCCTCATCAGAGACGCTCAGACCAGAAATACAGAGCATTAACGAGCAGCTTCCTGATAGCAGCTCTCCTCGCTGTGCTCGCAGAAATAAGGGAAGCATGTACTGATAGATGCTCCAGCTGCCTTTAAACACCGGCTGGTCCTGCTGTGTTTGAAAGTGTGACAGTGTGTACGTGCAAACATCCAGAAACATTTCATCCAGGTTCCCTTGATATTTGGACCTCCACGTTATGAAGGAATTACACAACTGGAGCTGCTGACTCACAGCGTGCAGTGAAAGTGCAGATTAGAGCTTTAAGGGTGCGTGCACACACACACACACGATATATGAAAGCTTTATTAGTGTTGACAGCTGCTGACACATTTCTCCCTGTAAACTGTCCACACAGCAGAGTTCAAGTTCACCTCTCACACTACCTGTTATCACTGCACACACAGTTAAACCCAACATTAACCTTAAGGTAATATGATAATCTAATCTTAATCTTGCCCTAATTTAAGACTAATACACCCTTATTTCAACCAAGGTTGCTCAACCAAGGTTGCTGGACCTCATTTTATTTGGATGTTACTGATTAGCAGGTATCGGTGTGTGTGAGATGCACCTGTACAGTGTGTTGATTATAACTGCCCTTATTCAAATATGGCCCAAGTAAAAATGGTGGTGACCAAAACACCATCAACGAGGCTTCAAAGAGGTCCAAAACCAACAGCTGACAACAAGGCTCTGGATTGGGGGGGGGGGGGGGGCTATTCTAATTTT